>JAJONR010008816.1:0-24714 GCA_029582245.1 Solanum etuberosum
ATCGATTCTGAAAAGATGTTTTAAGGACATACGATGCCCAATCTTAAGGAGGGATAGAAATGGGCTTAGTGTCGGACTCTTAGTGAATACCAAAGTCAATATCCCTATTAGGAGGAACACCTTGAAGATCGAAAAGGAACACAAGCGTAAACTCCCGAAAAATTAGAATGCTCTCTATGGATGGTGACTTAACACTAGTATCCCAAGTGAATGTTAGGTAAGATAAACACCCTCTATCCACCAATATATGAGCACGGATGAATGAGATAACCTTTAGAGGGTAAAAACCACTAGTACTCTTCCACTTAACCCTCAAAACACCCAACATCGCTAAGGTCAGAGTCTTAGCATTACAATCAAGAATAGCATGATAATGAGATAACCAATCCATACCCAATACAATATCAAATTCTACCTTACCTAGAATGATCAGATCTACCCAAGTATCATAATTCGTAAGAGAAAAAAGACATGATCGACAAACTCGATCAACCTCTAAGGACTCACCCACAGGTGTAGAAACACGAATAGGCACAAACATGCTATCACACATCATATCAAACCAAACAGCAAAATATGTAGAAACATAAGAGAATGTAGACCCAGGATCAAATAATATAGACGTTGGTGGATGGAAAACTGGAACAATACTTGTAATAACTGCATCGGAAGTCTGAGCCTATGGCCTCACTAGAAACTCATTGCACTAATCTCCTCTACCACCTCTAGTCTGGGTGCTACCTCTACCCCAAATCTGTTGTTTAGTGGTCCAACTATTAAAAGCTCTACCACCCCACCCTATCTGACCCCTATCTCGACCCCTGGTCGGAGGTGCTGGTTCTCTCTCTGCTATAGAATACTTGCACTGGTGCCCTGAATGAGTCAGTAAAGGGAACTATCATACCATATGACTAGGGTCTCCACAACCATAACAAGAACTCCGCGTGAAGGACTACTATGGTGGATCAGATGAATTACCATAGCTACCTTGACCCGAAGGTTATTGGTACGACCTAGATGAACCCTAACTAGTACTATAGGACCCTCGAGGTTTCTAAATATCAGAGCATAGATGCATGTACAGGACCTTGATGATGGAACGAACCATAACCTCTATACGATCCTCTACCTCCTGATGAGGCACCAATAAAATATACTAGAGGAACAAAAACTTTTAGGGTCCCCAAACTCCTCCATTATTATCTACTCTTCCTCTTTGGCGGCACGTGTGACTTGATAGAATTAGTCAACCCTCTCACAAATCTACAGACCGTCTCCGCATCATTGGGAATAAGAGATAAAGCATGCCTGGAAAATGGACAAAAATGGGCCTCATACTCTGTCACATATAAGTTGTCTTGTATCAAGATCTAGAACTTCAAACAACTCTCATCCCTCACGCTTTAAGGAATTAAGAGATCATAAAAAGCAATGGAGAATATCTCTTAAATCACTATAGAGATCTAGCTGGCCTGGACCCTAAATACATCATTTACCACTCTCAAGCTTATTTGCGAAGCTAAAGTGAAGCATACTAAACCAAATGTGAATAGCTAAACCCACTCCCTCTATCAACTCCATGCTGGTGGACAAGAACACATGAGCATCCTTGCTCTTTCCACCCTTAAACTGGGGTAGGTCCTTGATGAGTCGGGGATTTAGACTCATTTTGGGCTTAATATTTAAGGAATTAGTGTCCTCAATGCCTATTTTATGCTCTAAACTGATGTTAAAATGTTAATTTACAGCAATGAAGGCAAAAGAGCAAGGCAAGGATATTACGGGGAAAAAGGAGCGAAAAAGCTAAAGAAGATGAAGGAAAGCAAGGATGGTACTCGCCAAAGGCACTCGGCGAGTCGTTGAGTGGACCTCCAGCTCGCCCAAAGTTTCAGTAGGCCAACCCATGGACAAGACCAACTTGGCGAGCACATTGATGGTTTGGTGACGCGCCAAATGGATCGGCGATATTGATCTCGATCGCCTAAAGTCACAGAAAAGAGATGGTGAAAGGCCAAGCCAAGAAGGCGATGGAAAGGAGCACTCGGTGTATCGCCGACCAGGTCGGCGAAGCCCAACTTACTTCACGGAGTGACTCCGATGCTGAAATTTTGGGAACGTATAAATGAAATTTTCAAAAGAAGAAAAAGAGGTTCCCACATTGTCCAGTTCTGGGTTTTTAACCTTCAACATTCTAAACATTGTTCTTATATTTTTTTGAGTAAAGATCTAGGGGTTGTTTGATTTTTAACTTCAATTTGAGCATTTGGAGACTCGTGGATTTTTGCCCAATATGATGGAAAATATAGTTGGTAACGATTTCTTCTTCTTTATTATGTTTGGCTGAAACCCCATTCTTGGGGGGTGTGATTATGTAGTTAAATGTTTCAATTAGCTTATGGGTGGTAATATTTACTGATTTTTATTGTTGATTTGAAGTGGGTTCAATTAGTTGTTTGTGTTTTAATTGAGGAATTGTAGTTGCAAATGCAATTCTAATTTAGTATTCTAAGCTTGCTTGAGAAAGAAGTATTAGAGTTAAAACTATTAGTTGATGATTGTAGTGATTGTGTTGTTGCGGATTTAGCTTGAGAAAGTGGGTCTAAATGCAATCCTACAATTCTAGATTGAAAAAGTAGATTGATTAAGGTATTGGGCTGCTAATTTGTGTTTTGCTTGTCGAGGTTTGAAATAACTCACCTGATTCGTGATAGTTGATTGAGAAATGGCTATTGCACCTAAAGCCTAACCTACCCACTGAGGTTCAACGACTTTTAGTAAATAATAATCACCCATTTAGCGATATTGGCATTCAATTTATCAGACTCCCAAGAAACTCTCTATACTTCTTTACTCCTGGTTATTTGTAGTTGTTAATTTTTCACCCAAATCCCCTCATTTGACATTCATTGTCAAACCCTTGTCATTTACTTTATTGTTGCGAAAATGTCTACATCTAGGGAAAGAGGGAGTAGTTAAATTATACTACTAATAAAAAAAATTCAAAATTTTAGTTAAACTGTGTCTCTGGAATTTCGATCATAATCTAGGGGGGGTACTTGTGTCTTATCCCAAATAAATATTTTAATAAATTTTGAGCCTCAAATATTTTGGGCCTAAAGCAAATGATTCACTTGCTTGTTGTTGAAATGGTAGTGAGGCCTCAAATCCTTTGGGCCTAAAACAAAGTCAGTTTCTATGTCCAACTTACTTAAATATTGGTATGCTATAAAATATTTACTCACAGTTTATTGTGTTACTATCAAATTATATAAATTTACTAAAATTAAATTATAAATCAAAGTGAGAGGAGTATTGATTAATCACGATTTAGAAATCATAGTATATGTAAAAAAAAATGTGGTATGTATTTGTAACTGGGTTCAGAAAACTCTTATTTGAACTTGTGTACTGGCTAGCTACTTCAGGCCCACATCTTTAAGATCAATAAGTTATGAATCCTATTTTACTAGTCTATCAGGGCTACAAAAGCTCATATCTATTCTAACTATCATTGAACCTTGTCATAACAACAATAAATACCCCGTAGTATCTCACAAGTAGAGTCTGAACAGTGCGGATATACACCAATTTTACTCTTACTATGTATGGGTTGGGGTTGAGAGATTATTTATCTTTAAATTATTCTTAAATATCCAGGTAGTGAGTAACAAGGTGAAAGTTATGCGAGAAATCGAATCCTCACCAAAAGGTGAAGTTCAAGTAGCTGAGGCACTAAAATTTATAGATAGATAAAATACACGTACTTCGTATTCAAATAATACATCTATAGCCCAAGCTACACATGTACAGTGTATAATACAATTTTCTTGAATATTATTAAATGTGAGTGTTAACATCAAATCAATTCGGGTGGATGAGCACTTGTGCATTTGGAGTGTGGCCAATGTAAGATTAAGGGGGGAGGGGGGACATCGATAAACAATGAATTGGGATGAACATGAATCTTATACAATGTTAAATAAATAAATCTTAGGCATAACTCAACCCCAAAAGCTAGCCCATGAAGAAAGAATTTCTAAAGATCATATATAGAGACCAAGTAACCTCTACCCCATTCGATGTGGAATTCCAAAAGAATTAACATTGATAGTATATTAAAAGAATAACTCAGTCATTGCATAAAACATCTTGCATTAGTAGAATTTTGGTAAGGGTTTGGTTGTGATGCACAATTAACAATATCATTTTTAGTGGTTGCTCTTATAGTTCGAACTTGTGACCTATAGGTCACAAAGAGATAATTCTACCATATCTCTAATTGGCCAACCTTTAACATTATATATATATATATAAAAAGCATTGTTTCTTTTTTATTTGTCTTTAAATTCAATTCGGCATTATTACCTTGCAACTTCATAATTTTTGTTGAGTTACAAGGTAACCTTGTAATAGAATCACATAATATGAAAATATAGACTCATAATATGAATGTGATAGTAGACTCATAATATGAATGCATTAAACAAATGTGAAAACATACGTGAAAACACACGTGATAGAAAGACCCGTATAATATGAAATCATTAAATAAATAGATAGACTCGTAATATGAAATCATTAAGTAAACATGACAAAACACGTGATAGCTAGACTCATAACAAGAAAATATTACAATACTCGTGAGAAGTACACTCACACACCTACTATAAATTACACAAGTGTTCCTCTTAAAATTGCTCAGCCTTATTCAACAGAAATATATTACTTTCTTCTTCATATCATTTTCTTTTGCAATGGAAAATGAGACCAAAAAAGGCAAGCAAAAAATTAAAATGAAGTTCATTGAGTCTGAGAGAGCACGTACTGTGAGTTTCTCAAAAAGAAAAAAAACTTTGTTTCAGGATGCAAAGAAGTTTGCAACTCAGACTGGGGCAGATGTTGGTTTGATGCTCTTTTCACCAGGTGGAAAACCATGTTCCTATGGTTCCACAAGCATAGAATAAATAACTGAAAATTTTCTCAAAGTGAAAATAGAGGATCGCCAACGTGATTATGCTGAGGGTAAATCAAATGGTTTTGAGGCATTGGATGATCTCCATAAAGAATTGCAAACATGTAACGAGAAAGAAAAAAAATGAGTATTAATGCATAAGATTATGCACCCTGGTTTAGAAATACCTCAAGATAAACATATGGAGGAGCAGAAGTTGGCATTGAAGTTGCGGGTAGAGAAGATTAAAAAAGAAACACAAAATTCTATTTTGGTCGAGCATCTGAAGTTTGATTTAAATGTTTCCCCTGAGCCAGAAGATGAGGAGGAATCTTGAACTCAGAATTATCATGGAGTTTATAATTGGAGTTCTTAAAATTGAAGCTATGGTTAGAGAAGGCTTTACTAGCGATTGAGTCTTCTATCATGAACAATTGTTGTCTTTTTAATGAAATCACTTGTTGTTAGTAATCAATTATCCATCTATATGAGGTTTTAGATTAAAAAAATAAAAGGTTATGGATTTCTTATGTTATTAAGTCAGTTTTTTTCCATCCTCGGTCTTTAATGATGCTTTGTGTTGCCTAGATTGATAAATTAATTGAAATTTTTAATAACTACTGAACATTGTGAAAGTGATAAATGAAAGAAAAATCTCATACACTCATTAATTTTCTTTTATGTTTTCATCTTCAACAAGATTAGTGCATTTACATTTTACATCTAGGCTAGCTCTCTGTGAGATGGTGGAATCTCTGTAATATGAATGTATCTTCGTCTGGAAATAGGAAAGTTAGAAGGGATGTATTGGAAGGGACAATAAGGAAACTCGACTTGAACAATGTGTCCCCAGAAAAAGCTTTCTTTGGAGGATCCGACAACTTATGTAGGAACTTTCCAAATATCAATTGACTATTGGCATATTCAAGATTCCAAAAGAAGTTGGGTCTTATTTTTAACCTGATACACGTATGTATTGAAATAAAGTAACTAGTTTTTTTATCACAAGCACATACACAAACAAGGTTCCTTTCGTGTATGATACAAAATGAATTTTACTCAAGTACATTATCTTTAGAGAGTGCTTTTCCAAATTCAACTTATTTCTTTTCTGGCTCCAATTTTGTGTAACCTCGATTACTAAACCAACAATTTAGGTATTAATTATTTGAATGTAAAACTACCCCTTCAAATTAAGTAATTCATGTATAATAATTTTAAAAATTATTACTGACGGTATGACAACCCATTCATTGTATGTGTTACAATCTCCGCATAACTAATATCTCCATTTAAAGGGTAAAAATGAGTAAATAAATCCTCTCTAATCCACCCCTCTAATATGTCCTAGAATAAATTTGAGGTTTTCGTGCATAGAAGTTAATCACTTCTTTTGTCAGACAAATCTCAAATAGTTGACTCTTTTTTATAAAGTGTTGTTCCCCATCAACAATTGAGCACTATTAATTTTGATTTTTGAAGAAAAATGCACTTACGTAATAACTACTAAATATAACATCAGCTTTGTAATAATCTAACAAAACAATATTTAGTGAAATTATTTCTTTGGATTGTAACTGTGGTATTAGTTGGTATTTTCAGAAATAAAAAAATTCATTCCTAAAAGTTCACATGTTTCTATTCTACTAGATATATGTCGCCCGAGCGAGCATAGGTCTAACATTATGTCCGTGTGTATGATTTTTTTTTGTTGGAATGTAAATTTAGAAGATCTGCAGGATATATATACACATATATTGTTGCACTGTTTATACATACATATTTACATATTTACTATAACACCTCGTTATTTGAAAGAACTAAATTGGAAATAGCAAAATCTGAAATTTTGCAAGTTAGGCATAAGTTATGAGTTTTGGGTCAACTTCAAACGACCATAAATTTCCGTACAAGATGAGTTAGGTGGCCCATAATATATCAAACAAAAGGTCTTGGAATCCTCTTTCCAACGCCACTGAGTTTGCTAATTTTTGAGCTTCTATGAGGGAGATATGCCCGTTTGAAGTCAGGCTGTCTATTTAAGGAAAGTTACCTGAAAATATGAGGGGCATTTTGATCTTTTCCTTACCCAATCAGATTAAAATGAAATTTGGTAATATTTAGAGGTCTAAACTGATTTGGTTCAGTATTCAAAAATCCAATTTACGCTTAGTATTTTGAGAGGAGTTCAAGAAGAGGAGAAGAGGAGAAAAGGAGAAAAGTTCAAGGTGTTCGTCAAGATTATTGTGTTTTGTCGCGAATTTCGCCAAGGGTTTGATACCTCAAAGGTATGTGAGTTCTCATAGTGTTGAATTCGTTCACTCACACGCCAATTATGTTATTTTAGCGCAATTTCGTTCTCAAAGTTGAAGGATTAGAGTTCTTGATTAGTGTTCTTGAAGTTTTGCTTTCGTTCTTAAATTAGGATGGGATTGATGAGTTATTGAGGTAATTGTATTGAGTTTAAGAGTTGTTTTTGAGTAAATTCTCATATACTTGTATTGGGTAATTGAATCTAAGGAGAATTTTAGAAAAGAAATCGATTCTAGACGAATTAGGGTCAGAAAATGAGAAGAAAAATTTGTCGGAATGTTCTCGGGGAAGGGTGGCGCGGCGCGCCCCAGATGCGCCAGCAGGTCTGGTGGGGCACGCCAGCAATGCGCCAGAATGTGGTCTCTGAACTTTAGGGGCTGCTTCCCGCGCCAGCAGTGCGCCAGGGTCGCCTACCCCACCCTTTTTCCGTCGTTTTGCCCGTTCGAGTCCTTTTAAAGTATACCTTTACTCCCTATTGATTCTTACTACTCTAAACTACTTCTTAATATCTAGAATCATTCATAACATGAATCACAAACCTTGAATCCATAATTCAAATTCAAGGAAAGAGTTAAGAGTCAAGTCTTGAGAGTTCTTCGAGTCATTTTAAGAAGTCTTTTACAAATTGTGTTAAAACTTTTTTCAAATGAATTGAGCACTGAGTTGATGAAGAGTAGAGCTGAGTTCATTTTTTTTAAAATGATATATTGGAATTAAGTATTCCCAAGAGCAAATGTTTTCACATTTAAAATGAGAAGAAAGACCGATTTCCAATTAATTCATGAACAGTTTTCAGTATTATCTCTTTTTAGAGAAACCTTTTGAGTAATAATCTCAAAGTTGAGAAAGACGAATATTTTCTTTAAAACATAATGAGCTAACTTATATTTTGGGAGTAGTATTGAGCACCGATATGGGGGACAGTTCTAACAACTCATGGTCCCCATAAACCATATAGCCAATGTGGGTAGAAAAGGGTCATACTTTATAGATGATTTCTTTATTGCTTTTTAGCATATACTAGTGGATCCACTTAGTAAAGGAGTTCTATACCCCGGCAAAGTATAGGATAGTTCTGGCAGCGTGGGCTAGACGTTGTACCATCACATAGCTCATAGTGATGGTTGCCGGTTAGAGAATCTCCCAACAGTTTTTATTTTGTATTTTTGCATACAAACAGAGTTTATATTGTATTTTCTAATACATTGAGATGTTACCTACTGTTTTAAATCTTTTCTTTATACTGCATTATTTCTATTGCTTTATATTGAAATGAGGTTGAGTTGAGTTGAGATGAGGTAAGTGTTTTTTCAGTTCCAGTTCAAGCTTATGTCATGTTTTAGATTTCCCCTCACATGCTCGTACATTCCATGTACTGACGCCATTTGGCCTGTATCTTTTATGATGTAGATACAGGTAACCAGGATCAGCATACACCACTTTGTTGATCCAGTTGAGCTCTAGAGTTGTTTAGTGAGCCTCCTTGCTTCCGGAGGATCCCTTCTTCATTTTAGTTATTTCAGTTGTTAGGATGATCGAGGGTCTTGTCCCGACATGCCTCATAGTATTAGAGGCTTCATAGATAGATAGACAGTAGTTCATGAGTCTTTTCCATTTTCAGTTTTAAATATTTAAAGACTTGAGTTACCTCTTTGGCTAGTTGAATGTTTCCTTTAAAACATTTTGAGTTTATCTTTTGACACTATTCTCTGTTAAGTAAGTCTTCCGCTGAGTATTGAGCTAGGCCAAGGGTTTTCTTAGGGCCAGCAATGGTTCTCGAGTGCCAATCGCATCCAGGGTGTAGGCTCAAGGCGTGACAAACTTGGTATCAGAGCCCAGATTTTAAGAGTCCTAGGATATCTATGAACCCGTGTCTGTAGAGTACTAGTTATCACTGTGAAGCGCGCCACGTCTATAATTAGGAGGCTGCGACATTTAGGAACTATTTCACCTCTTTCATACTCTTTTCGTGCGAAAGAGTTCAACTCTATAAAGTTTCATCCTAACTCGTGGTTGCGCATTTCTTTCAGATCATGCCTCCACGAAGAGCTGTCTGAGGTCGTCCTTCTAGGAGGAACGTTGAGGATCATGGGGTACCAAATGCACCAGAAGTGAAACCCCAAGGAGAGGTCACGAATGCTGAGTTCTGGGAAGCTATCCGGATGTTGAGTCAAGGTGTGACCAACAAAGCTGGGCAATAGAGAGAGGTTCGACAGGATGTGGCTGATACGTCCAGGATCTGGGAGTTTTTAAGGATGAATCCTCCAGACTTCACCGGTTCAAGTGTCACTGAGGATCCAGAAAACTTTGTGGAAGAGCTACAGAAGGTTTTTGGGATTATGCATGTTACCGATGCCGAGCTAATGGAACTAGTTGCATACCAATTGAAGGGTTTCGCTAGAATCTTATTTGACCAACGGAAGAAGAATAGAGCTGAAGGTGCACCAATTGTGAGCTGGGCGGTACTTGAAGAGGCCTTCTTGGGGCGTTTCTTTCCCTGTGAACTGAGAGAGGCCAAGGTAAGGGAATTCCTCACTCTTAAAAAGAAATCTATGAGCGTACATGAGTACAACCTTAAGTTCACCCAACTGTCCCGTTATGCCCCAGAGATGGTTGCTGACATGAGAAGCAGGATGAGTTTGTTCGTTGCTGGGTTGTCTCGTCTGTCAAGTAAGGAGGGCAAGGCAGCTATGTTGATAGGAGACACGGACATAGCCAGACTTATGATCCATGTGCAGTAGGTTGAGGAAGATAAGCTGAGAGATAGAGAAGAGTTTCGAAACAAGAAAGCTAAGACAACTGGGAATGAGTCCGGGCAGCAGAAGAGTAATGCGAACCGGTCATCCTTCCAACAAAAGCAAAATGGACCTACTCCATCATCTGCTAGTGCACCTGCACCAAGGAACAGAGGTGAGTTCAAGAATCAGAATTCACAGAACTTCAGAGCTAGACCTGCACAGTCTCAGGGTAGTGTGGCACAAGGAGGTAATGGGACTCCTGTATGTGCTAAGTGTGGTAGGACCCACTCAGGAGTGTGTCGTGATGGCTCTACTGGTTGTTTCAAGTGTGGTCAAAATGGTCACTTCATGAGAGAGTGCCCAAATAACAGGCAAGGTAGTGGTAATGGGGAAATAGAGCCCAATCTTCTTCAGTTGCTCTACCAGACAGAGTTGCACCTAGAGGGGCTACTTCAGCAACAGGCGGAGGAGCAAACCGTCCGTATGCTATCACCAGTCACCAAGAGCAAGAGGATTCGCCAGATGTTGTCACTGGCATGATCAAAGTCTTTAATTTTGATGTATATGCTTTGCTAGATCCAGGAGCGAGTCTATCTTTTGTGACTCCTTATATTGCTATGAATTTTGATATTATTCCTGAGCAACTTCTTGAGCCCTTCAGTGTTTCTACACCTGTTGGTGAGTGTATTCTAGCTGAGAGAGTTTATCATGATTGTACCATTTCCGTCAATTACAAGGACACCATGGCTGACTTAGTCGAGTTAGACATGGTAGATTTTAATGTTATTCTAGGTATGAACTAGCTTTATGCCTGTTATGCCTCAGTTGATTGTAGAACTCGAGTAGTTAAGTTCCAGTTTCCTAATGAGCCAGTTATTGAGTGGATGAGTAGTTCAGCAAGGCCTAAGGGTCATTTTATTTTGTACCTTAAGGCGAGAAAGTTAGTTTCCAAGGGGTGTATCTATCAATTAGTCTGAGTTAATGACTCTAGTGTTGAGACACCAACTATTCAGTCAGTTCCAGTTGTGAGTGAGTTTCCAGAGGTCTTTCCAGATGATCTTCCTGAAGTCCCTCTTAAGAGAGAAATAAACTTCAGAATAGATATTCTTCAGGATACTCGTCCTATCTCTATTCCACCATATAGAATGGCTCCAGCAGAGTTAAAAGAGTTAAAAGAGCAGTTGAAAGATATTCTTAAGAAAGGTTTTATTCGACCAAGTGTCTCCCCTTGGGGCACTCCGGTCTTGTTTGTGAGGAAGAAAGATGGTTCTCTTAGAATGTGTATAGATTATCGTTAGTTGAACAAGGTTACTGTCAAGAATAATATCCTCTTCCGAGAATTGATGATCTTTTCGATCAACTTCAGGGTGCCACTTGTTTTTCTAAGGTAGACCTCAGATCAGGCTATCATCAGTTGAGAGTAAGGGAATGTGATATTCCAAAGATAGCTTTCAGGACCCGCTATGGTCATTATGAGTTTCTGGTTATGTCTTTTGGCCTAACTAATGCTCCTGCAACAATAATGGATCTTATGAACAGAGTATTCAAGCCTTATCTAGATATATTTGTTATCGTATTCATTGATGACATTCTAATCTATTCGAGGATTAAGAAAGATCATGCTAGTCATCTCAGAGTAGTTCTTCAAACTCTCAAGGATAAAGAGTTGTATGCTAAATTCTCTAAGTGTGAATTTTGGCTCGAGTCGATGGCATTCTTAGGTCACATTATTTCTGGTGATGGGATTCGAGTTGATACTCAAAAGATTAAAGTAGTATAAAACTGGCCTAGACCCACATCTCCAACTGATATTAGGAGTTTCTTGGGATTGGCTGGTTATTATAAAAGGTTCATCGAGGGATTTTCATATATTTCATCCCCGTTGACCAAGTTGACTTAGAAAACAGTTAAGTTTCAATGGTCTGAAGCTTATGAGAAAAGCTTTCAGGAATTGAAAAAAGGGTTGACTATTGCCCCAGTATTGACCTTACCAGAAGGTACGCAAGGTTTTGTGGTATATTTTGATGCGTCCAGAGTTGAACTGGGTTGTGTATTGATGCAGAATGGCAAGGTTATAGCTTATGTCTCCAGACAGCTTAAGATTCACGAGAGGAATTACCTAATCCATGATCTAGAGTTGGCTTCTGTAGTGTTTGCTTTAAAAATATGGCATCACTATCTTTATGGTGTTCATGTGGATGTGTTCACCGATCAAAAGAGTCTTCGGTATGTATTCAGTCAAAAAGAGCTTAATCTCAGACAGAGGAGGCTGTTGGAGTTACTCAAGGATTATGACAAGAGTATTCTCTATCACCCAGGTAAGGGTAATGTTGTTGTTGATGCCTTGAGCAGATTGTCTATGGGTAGTACTTCCCATGTTGAGGAAGACAAGAAAGAGTTAGCCAAAGATGTGCACAGACTTGCACGATTAGGAGTTCGGTTAATGGATTCCAATGAAGGAGGAGTGGTGGTGATGAATGGGGTTGAATCATCACTAGTGTCCGAAGTGGAAGAGAAACAAGACTAAGATCCTATTTTTCTTGAGTAAAAGGCAAATGTTCATAAGCAAAAAGTTATGGCTTTTGAACAAGGGGGAGATGGTGTATTGAGGTAGCAAGGTATATTGTGTGTGCCAAGAGGATCATGGAGGAAGCTCATAGCTCCAAATATTCTATCCATCCGGGCTCCACAAAGATGTATCGTGACTTGAGAGAAGTCTATTGGTGGAGTAGTATGAAGAAATGTATCACAGAGTTCGTTGACAAGTGCCCGAATTGCCAACGAGTCAAGATAGAGCACCAGAGGCCCGGTAGTATGGCTCAGAACATAGATATTCCAGAATGGAAGTGGGAGATGATCAATATGGATTTCATTTCAGGTTTACCGCGGTCTCGCAGGCAGCATGATTCGATTTGGGTGATTGTAGATCGAATGACTAAATCAGCCCATTTCTTGGCGGTAAAGACTACTCTTTTAGCCGAAGATTATGATAAGTTATATATACAAGAGGTAGTCAGACTTCATGGAGTTCCGGTATCTATTATTTCAGATAGAGGTGCACAATTCACCGCACAATTTTGGAAGTCTTTCCAGAAAGGTTTGGGTTCGAAGGTGAACCTTAGTACTGCTTTTCATCCTCAGATAGATAGTCAAGCAGAGCGTATGATTCACACTTTAGAGGATATGTTGAGGGCATGTGTGATATATTTCAAGGGTAATTGGGATGATCACTTACCTTTCATAGAGTTTGCTTACAATAATAGTTATCATTCTAGCATCCAGATGGCTCCTTATGAGGCTCTTTATGGGAGAAGATGTAGATCTATTATTAGATGGTTTGAGGTTGGTGAGGCTGGGTTGATAGGACCAGACTTGGTTCACCAAGCTATGGAAAAGGTGAAGACTATTCAAGAAAGGTTGAAAACAACGTATAGTCGTCTGAATCCTGTACAGATGTTAGGAGAAGAGACTTAGAGTTTATGGTAGATGATTGGGTTTACTTGAAGGTTTCACCCATGAAGGGTGTTATGAGGTTTGGCAAGAAGGGGAAGCTTAGTCCACGGTATATTGGTCCTTACAGGATATCCAAGAGGATTGGCAATGTAGCTTATGAGTTGGAGTTACCGTCAGAGTTAGCAGCTGTCCATCCAATATTCCATATTTCAATGTTGAAGAAGTGTATGGGCGATCTTTCACTTATTATACCGACTGAAGACATTGGTATTAAGGATAGCTTATCTTATGAGGAGATTCCCGTTCAGATTCTGGATCGTTAGGTTCGCAAGTTAATAATCAAGGAGGTAGCATCAATCAAGGTCTTGTGGAGAAATCAGTATGTTGAGGAAGCTACTTGGGAGGCTGAGGAGGATATGAAGAAGAGATACCCACATATCTTTGAGTTCGGAGAAATTCCAAATTAAGGTACTAATCCTTTTCTTGGCATTTATTTTAGTTGAAATGTTGTGTTACTTTGCATATTGAGTGTTTGAGCTCGGTGTTTATTTTACCACCCTTAGTCTACTTAGAGTAATCTCATTCGAGAATGAATGTTCCCAAGGGAGAGATATTGTAACACCTCGGTATTTGAAAGAGCTAAAAATAGAAAGAACAAAATGGGAAATAGCAAAATCTGAAATTTTGCAAGTTAGGCATAAGTTATGAGTTTTGGGTAAACTTAAAACGACCATAAGTTCCAGTACAAGATGATTTAGGTAGCCCATAAGATATCAAACGAAAGGTCTTGGAATCCTCTTTCCAACGCCACCGAGTTTGCTAATTTTCGAGCTCTTATTAGGGAGAAATGCCTGTTTGAAGTCAGGTTGTCTATTTAAGGAAAGTTACCCAAAAATATGAGGGGTATTTTGGTATCTTCCTTACCCAATCAGATTAAAACAAAATTTGGTAATATTTAGACTTGGTTCAGTTTTCACAAATCTAATTTACGCTTAGGGTTTTGAGAGGAGTTCAAGAAGAGTAGAAAAGGAGAAAAGTTCAAGGCGTTCGTCAAGATTCTTGAGTTTTATTGCGGGTTTCGCCAAGTGTTTGATCCCTAAGAGGTATGTGAGTTCTCATAGTGTTGGGTTCGTTCACCCACATGCCAATCATGTTATTTTAGCGTAATTTTGTTCTCAAAGTTGAAGGATTAGAGTTCTTGAAGCTTTGTTGTCGTTCTTGAATTAGGATGGGATTAATGAGTTCTTGAGATAATCGTATTGAGTTTAAGAGTTGTTTTTGAGTAGATTCTCATATACTTGTATTGGATAATTGAATCTAAGGAGAATTTGATAAAAGAAATCGATTCTAGATGAATTAGGGTCAGAAAATGAGAAGAAAAATTCATCGGAATGTTCTGGGAGAGGGGTGGCGTGGCGCGCCCCAGATGCGCCAGCACGTCTGGCATGGCTCGACAGCAGTGCCCCAGAATGTGGTCTTTGAACTTTAGGGGCAGGCGCCCCGAGCCAGCAGTGCGCCAGGGTCGCCTGCCCCCACCATTTTTTCGTTGTTTAGCCCGTTCGAGTCCTTTTAAAGTATACCTTTACTCCTTATTGATTCTCACTACTCTAAACTACTTCTAAACATCTAGAAATCATTCATAACATGAATCACAAACCTTGAATCCATAATTCAAATTCAAGGAAAGAGTTAAGAGTCAAGTCTTGAGAGTTCTTCGAGTCATTTTAAGAAGTCTTTTACAAATTGTGTTAAAACTTGTTTCAAATGACTTGAGCACTGAGTTGAGGAAGAGTAGAGTTGAGTTCATTTTCTTTAAAATGATATATGGTCACTAAGTATTCCCAAGAGCAAATGTTTTCACATTTAAGATGAGAGAAAACACCGATTTCCAATGAGTTCACGAACAGTTTTCAGTATTATCTCTTTTTAGAGAAACCTTTTGAGTAATAATCTCAAAGTTGAGGAGGAGGAAATGTTTTCTTTAAAATATAATGAGCTCAGTTATAATTTGGGAGTAGTATTGAGCACCGATATGGGGGATAGTTCTAACAACTCACAGCCCCCATAAACCATGTAGCCAACGTGGGTAGAAAAGGGTCATACTTTTTAGATGATTCATTTATTGCTTTTTAGCATAGACTATTAGATACACTTAGTTAAGGAGTTCTATACCCCGGCAAAGTATAGGACAGTTCTGGCAGCGTGGGCTAGATGTTGGACCATCACATAGCTCATAGTGATGGTTGTCGGTTAGAGAATCTTCCAACAGTTTTTATTTTGTATTTTTGCATACAAACAGAGTTTATATTGTATTTTCTAATACATTGAGTTGTTACCTACTATTTTAAAGCTTTTCTTTATACTGCATTATTTCTATTATTTAATATTGAAATGAGGTTGAGTTGAGTTGAGACGAGGTAAGTGTTTCTTCAGTTCAAGCTTATATCATGTTTTAGATTTCCCTTCACATGCTCGTACATTCCATGTACTGACGCCATTTGGCCTGCATCTTTTATGATGTAGATACAGGTAACCAGGATCAGCATCCAGCGCTTCGTTGATCGAGTTGAGCTCCAGAGTTGTTTGGTGAGCCTCCTTGCTTCCGGAGGATCCCCTCTTCATTTTAGTTATTTCAGTTGTTAGGATGATCGGGGGTCTTGTCCCGATATCCCTCATAGTGTTAGAGGTTTCATAGATAGATAGAAAGTAGTTCATGAGTCTTTTCCATTTTCAATTTTAAATGTTTAAAGACTTGAGTTTCCTCTTTGGTCAGTTGAATGTTTCCTTTAAAACATTATGAGTTTATCTTTTGAGACTATTCTCTGTTAAGTAAGTCTTTCGCTGAGTATTGAGCCAGGCCTAGGATTCGCTTGGGGCCAACAATGGTTTTCGAGTGCCAGTCGCGTCCAGGGTGTAGGCTCGGGGCTGACATTTACATAATTACATAAGCTGGTATTGTAAAAGGGCAAAATAGCAATGTTCTAGTCATCTTGTTCTGGATATCTATCATAGTAGTTGAGCGGATTGTAGACAGTGTAGTAACATTAAAGCATGATAAATCAAGATGTGTGTATTCTCGTTTGTCTTAAAATCAAGCCTTTCAAAAGACAGTGCAGCAGCAAAAGAAATAAGTCTGAGATTCACTTTGCTCCACAAACTCCCTGGAATAGATAAGCAAGTGGAAAGATAAGGGGCTTGCAAGAAATTGATAGTAACTTGTCACGACCCAAAAATAGACATGATGACACTTGTCTATTCCCATCAAGACAAGTCAGCCTCAATCCAAAAACACGAAAGAAAAGCGGAAAGTAAGCAATAATAATAGAAGAATGGAACACTTATTCATTCTAATGAAACCCAAAAAAAATCGACACGTATACAAACCATTAATGTATAAACTGCAGAATTAAAGCATAATTAGAAGTTTCAATGTGTTTGTTTCTCAAATAGAACAAGGCATAAAATAAGGAACAAGAGAGCCCGCCAAAATGACAAGCATCTTGCTCTCAATGTATCCTTAAAAAGCCTCAGGTGTAACTAGGAGAAGAGAAATCACACGAATCCAGGCTCGAAACCTATACAAGTGTAGAAGCAAGGAGTAAGTACCAAACAATACGGTACTCAACAAGTAACCAAATGAATAGGCAAAACTAGCTAGAATATGAGTACTCATTTCATCCCAACCAAACCTCCTCAAACTACAACTTGCATAGAAATCAGTCCAACCTAACAGATTTACAATACACAGTTCACAAGGCTTAAAAATAATAGTCCAACAGTCACAGTTCGACAATCACAAGTATCAAGTATGTCAATCACTAGTGTCAAGTAGGTCAATCACGATCATCAAGTAGATCAATCATAAGTATCAAGTTCATCATTTCACAATAGTCAAGTACACCGAACATAAATCTCAAGCCTATCATGCACAATGTCAATCGATACTCATGGGAAACACCCATGGTCCATGAACTCACTGGTAATGACCTCGGCATCAATAACACTCCTTGGCAATGACCTTGGTATCTATAACACTCATCGGCAATGACCTCAACTTTAATAACGCTCGCCGATAATGACCTCAGCAGTAAAAACTCTAGCAGAAAATGACCTCTGTATCAATATCCCTAGCCGAAACCATTTCTCTTCGGCATAATGATCACATGGCTCTTCACGGTTCACATAAATCAATGCAAATAAGAAATTCCACACCACAAGGAAAATATAATAACTCAAGCAATTCAAATCCACAATAATGCCATCAAAGTATTTCATCAATCAACAATTTAGAGTCCACAACAAGGCAATTCACAAAGCACAATGATCAACACGTTACCTCTTTCATTAATCCTCTTTTTATTCATTAAGACCAATCAAGTGGAACAATTGAACCCATCACCTCATTCTCATTACTCCCCAGCACACACAATGAAGGGAATACAAGATTCTACAAGTTTTACTGTGTTTAGAATATCACTTGCCTCAATTCAATCAAAAGTCAATCCAAAACTTGAGCTTCTCTTTTCGAACAATTTTCAAAGCCACAAAATATAATTTAATCAAGTAATCACAATAAGATTCTAAAAATAAGAACACAAATATCATAAATTTTGAAAAATGGATCAAAACAACTCAAAAATCCAAATCTGAAAATGAGGTTCAAAATAGAAAATCCTTACTTGAAAACATTACCCAAGGCATTCAGAACTCATTGGTGAAAACCATTGTAGAAACGGATTAAAATTTAGCTCATAATCACTATTTTATCAAATTGTTGAAAAAACCCCAACTTATCATTCTCAAAAATCTTAATTTGAACCCTTAAATTCATTAACAACAATGGGTAAATGAAGATTTTAAGATTAGGAATCGTTACCCAACTATTTCCTCTCAAAAACTTTGTTCAAATCGCAACACCAAAGCTCCTAAAACTTAAAAAGGGAGAAATGAGGTTCAAACCCCAATTTCGGAAAACATTCTGTCCAGGGGTCTATCGCGAAAACGGACAGACAACGTATTAAAGAGCTCCGCGAACACATGAGCTTCTCTGTGAACGCGGAGGCCAGTACCCCTGACCCTCTGCGAACACAGGAACTCCTCCGCAAACGCGGTGGCCAACCTTCTACCCTCCGTGAACGTAGAGGTCAATAGACACCGACAACAAAAAAATCACATGAGGCACAAAATTCACCAAAAGGACTATGATTCGTTTAAAACCCTATAAATACGAACCATATATGCAAATTGACTATACTCGATCTTCCGCACACAATGGAATCATTCAAATATGAATCTCGGGTCTCCTTGACCAAAGTCCCATGTAAGTCACAAGAAAGAAACATAACACCTAAAATGGTCGAATCAAGTTCAGAACCTCTAAAAATTTAACCAAGACCTCACCAAACCTAAAATCATCTCTTGAATCCAATAAAACTCTCGAAATTTCAACCCGAGCATTCAAACCCCGAATATTCACTAGAGGTAACGCAAAGACTATAATTCCACAATTTTCCAACTTAGGACCTCAAATCCTCAAAAAAAAACTCTAAATCTGAAACAGACAACTCCCTTAGATGAATTTTCACATTTCAAAACTAATGAATTCGACAGGATTCCATTCCAACACTCAAAACTCCAAAAGACACTGAAAACACTTTTTAATAACTTTAGCTTTTCAACTTCCAAATTCCTCATAATTCACTACTTTTAACTAAAACCTTGAAATGAATTTCAAAACTCATTCAAAAATGACTCCGGGCCAATATCAAGAGGGGTAAAATGGTAATTTTAAAAATGACATGTTGATACTAATATCTGTTATGCTGTAATTTTACTATCTTTAAAAAAATCACTATTTGAAATGTTCTAAGTATAAAACACTTGGAGAAAAATACTTAGAAAAGAGTCGTCACTTAATTTTTAAAAAAAATTTAAAAAACTTAATTTAAAAAGACTCTAACAGATTAAGTCTTTATAAATTTAGAGAAAATGGGTAAGAGGTTCTTATTTACGCTTCAAAAAGATTTTTAAGGCATTTGAAGTGCCCGCTAACACGCGGTTATCCTACGACTTGGTTAAAATATATTTTGACTATTTTTTAGGAAAATGATTATAAAATTAATTTACAATATTAACTTGAAAAAATAGTTAAACAAAGAACATTTTTTTATTTTTTAAGAAAAGGGACGTTAATTGAAACATTTGAATTGAATTACAAGTTATTAGAATTTTAACAAAATTACTTAATTAAAACTTATTTGAATCGTTTAAAAAATAATAATTTGAACCAATTTAATAAATTAAAACATGAAAGTATTTTAAATCAATTGATAAATAAAAAATTGAATAACTTTTTGAGAAAATGACTAAATAAAAAAGAAAGAGAACATTTTTCAAGTTCATTTGAGAAAAATACTTTTAACTTGAAACCATTTTAAAAAGAGTAAAATGATTAAATTAAGAGGCATTAAAAACATATCTTTTTAAGAACAAAAGATTTAACTTAATTAAAATATAAAATTTGACCAATATATTTGATTAATAAAATAAATGAATACAAAAAAATGAAATGTACTAAAGATACGCCAACACAAAGAAAACAACTCATCTTTTGGAAATTCAATTAGGTTAATTAATAATTTTAAAGCTAAGGTTAAATAAAAACACACAGATATCACAATTAAATAATTTATGAGTAAGGGAGAGAAAAAAAGAATTTGGGCCTCTCTTGGGCCTGCTGCAACTGATTTGGGCTTCAGCCTTATTTCTGCCCTTTGAAATCCTGTGTATACACCAAATGTAAACTGCTGTATACGAGCTGTATTTTGACCCATTTTCCTGTATATCTGACTGCATATCAAACATATACAGCCTATTTCAACCCCTGTGACATGTTATTCGATTTTTCCCTGTATCTTGCTTCACTCAAATCTGTATATCGATGTATAATGAATGTATACAGGCCGCATATCAACCCCTTTTTCAGCTTTTCGAGGCCTGTTTCAGCTCCCAATTTTGATCCATTTCGAGGCAGACTCGAGGAAATAATTAGGCCACCATGGCCCCATAATCAGAAATGCAATGGGATGAGAGTCCAGTGGACTAGGGATGACATTTGCAGCAAAACACAAAAAAAAAGTATATAAATTAGCAAAGTGGAGCACATTCAACTTTAAGCTTCTGTACCCAATTAATATATGTGAAAACAATAAACTCAAATATACATACAATATTAATAAGTGAAGGCAGTAACCAAAAGTATTTTGAAGTGATTACCGCACTATCTAAAACAATTCAAACATAAAAGAGGAAGAATTCTAATGACCCATATGAAAGTTAAACTTATACAAACAAAAGGAGGGAATTAATCACAAACCAGTTAATTTGAACTTAAACAAATCATATTTCCACCCAACTAGCTATGGAATTTAGCCATACACTCATCGAGAAAACAAACACATGAGGAATCGAAGGCTGGCATGTGGTGACTTTATGAATGCACAACTTAGTTCCATATTAGGATAATGTAAAAGTTGAACAGTGACCGATTCTAACTATCAACTTTGCCAATTTTGAACAACAATCCACAATATAAAAACAAGCTTTGGAAAGAATAATAGAGATTTAACAGACCTTAGAGCATGATTAAGCTATATCAAACTCAATGAATTAGCGACTAACATCAAAACCAAAGCTTGACTCAAACATGACATGCTGAACAATAGTACAAAACACGAAATTTGAAAAAAAATGGAGAAGACGAGCTGCTACATCAACAAACGGTAGATAACACCAACAATTATTTCATATCGGCTAACTTTCGAGATTATGCCTTCATTTTGAAAGAAGGGCAGATATTAATGGTGGTAAACTAAGTGAAACATCTAATGATAAGAGACGAAGAAAGCAATATACACTACAAATCCGATTACAGTCAGGCAAGTAGACGAGAAGAAAGCAATGAAATAAACTCAAAACAGAGAAACACCAACTATAAAATGGTAAAATTTTTGAATCGACACTAAGAGCAGGTACCGAAATCGCTTAAAGACAGACGTAGCATATCAAATCGCCCAGAGCTCGAATGACGAAAAATAGCAAACGCTCAGAGATAGTAACATCACGTTGGAATATAAAGGATGAGGAAAGTATTACAAAGGAGAAATCATTACCTTCTTCGGTGCAGCGTTCTGGGACGACGAGCTTGACCACGAAGAAACTCACACCACCAACCGAGACGAGCTCCGGTGAACTGCTCGGAAATAACACAAGAAAGGACGTTTTCCTCTACAAAAATCTTAAACCTCAAATGCTATTTTAGCTATTCAACACTCTTATTTCTTGATGAAAGATCCTTTTCTCAAGAGGTGAGAAAGCTCCTTTAAAACTGTGATGATGAAAAGCTTAATATAGGCAGAAAAACTAAGGCCGATTGGGGGGAAACAGAAAATATTTGAACTCTTTTGCTCCGTTTCAAGAAAACAGTGAAAGGGGATGGGAAAATTTGAAAAAGGAGGAAAAGGGGGACGGCGAAGTGATCGCTTCAGAAAAAGGAGGGCGGCGCGGTACGGCTGGCGTTTCTGGGTTCTCCGTGATTTCCGCTGGGTGAAGAGGAGAACGCGCAGGGCATGGGGGTCGGTTGCGTACTGCTGGATTGCGCATTGGCGTTGGATATTTGGTGTTGCTGTTGTAATGTTGTTTCGAATTGTTGTTGTATTGTATGTTGTATTGGGATGGGCTGGGAGTTATTTGGTGTTGGAGATATTGGGCTGGTCAGTTGGTATTGGGTCTTTGGGCTTGATATTAAAAGGAATTGGGCTCAGATTTGGGTCTGGAAATTGGATGGAAATGGGTTTTGAAAGGCAATTCAAGAATGTGGTCAATTTGACTTAAGAAAGTAACCACGTGAATTGCAAATTTGATCAAATTAAGGCAATTGATTGAATTCGGCCAAAATTAAAATAAAATGAATTAATATTAATTAATTAACGAGCTTCTTAATCTTAACGAAATAAAATAAGTAACTTAACTGTAAACCAATTAATTCAGAAATATAAACTATTATATAACTAAATTAATTAATTGATATTTAAGTAAAACTAAAATCCTTTTGAGACGATTTTCGAATATTCATAAAATGTATTAACTATATAAAACATATATATTATTTAAAAATTATTTAAAAAAGGGCGACAAACCTATTTAAAAATAACCTGTAAACTATTTTTAATTTTTAGTTTTTTTGAAATTTTATAAAAACTAATTAATTTAAAATTATAATTTTTTGATTAACTAAACTAATTAACCAAGTATTTAAGTAACTAAAATCTTTTGAGATGATTTTCAAATATTTATAAAATATACTAATTATATATATAATTATGTAAAGTATTATTATTACTTAAAAATAATAAAACTGACAAGATTAATTTAAAACTTGAAAATTGTTTTGAATTTTATAAAGTTAATTGTTTCAAATCGTTTGAAATTAAAGAAGCTCGATGATTAATTTATATTGTGGAGGGTCAAAATTGGGTGTCAACAATATCAACTGATTCTTCTATGATACTCCCTCCGTTCCTTTTTATATGTCATATTTTTAGATTGCACTTACATTAAAAAATTAAGTAACTTTACCATTGTACCCTTATTTAATGTTTTCTTTAGTCAACTTTTAAATAAATGATGAATATGCTAGATTTCAAAAATTAAAATGCACTTGAATGACTATTTAAATTTTTGAGTTTATTTTCAAAATCAGATTTTCATAGAATGGTGAATAAAGAGAGTAATTACTCAATGTGTGAAGTACTCCAACGAATATTAATTACTTATTAGTTTTCCTAGGTTGGTCAAAGTATATATTTTCAAGATTAATTAACTACTCTATCAAGAGTATAATAGGAAGAATATGGTAAGTTATGCATTGATTTTATGAAATGACAAGTATTATGGTTCAACTATTTATAGAAAGGAATGACATATAAAAAAGGAAAGAGGGAGTAGTAGAAAAGAAAAGAAAAGAAAAAGTAAGACTTGAATAATGCAAAACCAAAACAAAGAATCAAAACAAACAAGAATACATTAATGAAAAATCAAAACAAACAAGGAGACCTCAATAATGCAAAATCATAACATGATATTCAACTATTGCATTTTGTGTGGTACTATCAACTTGGTAGGTTTTCGCGGTGGTGATGCCTTTTGCTAGCCTGAAAACACCGGAACCACCAACAATCGGCATTTCTCGATACTCGTGAAATATTTGATTGTGTCCAAGGATACTAAGTGTGCTACCATTGTACTTACCATTTGTGAACACAAGGTTGAGAATCATAACAAGGCCTATATCTTCGAACGATGCTGAGCCATAGATCCCTTGGGCTCGGCCTATTATTTTGGAGTTGTGATCGGGCTTAACCGTCAACGGATTGTCCATCATCCTCAATAAGCCAAATAATGTTGGTGATTGAAATGTAGTATTATTGGCTTGTGCTATTTGGATTGCTAATGGATTCTTTGCGGTCACAATGTCATGAAAGTAGAAGTGAAGTTTGGTCATTTTTAGTTTTGTATGGGGAAACTTGTTGAACCATTTCTCCATTCCTTTAGGACTTTGATCAAGCCCGTGACTTGAAGCCAATGTTGTTATTGCCAATAATAACAAAGCCATCAACAAAAATTTCTCCATTTGCTCCTCCCTTTTGTTTCTTGTCATTTGTACATTCAAATGAACTATAGCTAGCATCAAATATATAGAGACACAAGGGGGTTAGGTCGAATATAGCTTCGATTAGCTTTTATTTGGTTGTTTCTCATATTTGATTAAATGTTTTAGAATATAGTTCTTGTTCTGTAGGAATCTTGATGATTATTTCATTTATGTCATATTGCATATTCCTTAAATGTTTTATATCTTGGGTTCTTAAATACAGTTCTAGATGTAGTTTGATTAGATCTTGTAACGTATCTATTTCTATTTTTATTTCGGTCCATTGTTGTAAATATCCTTGGTTTATCATTTTATCCATAAAATGTCTTTGTGTAATGTTCTTCTTTTAATATTTCAAGTTTCTTTATTTCTTCAATATTATTTGTGATATATTCTAGATATTCCATTTCTTGGGTTTTAATATATTTATCTATGTTTTCACATATAAGCATTCGTTCTAGATTTATATTTTCTATCGTTTTTAGCCAATAATTTAATTGTTCGTAGTTAATCATTTAAGTCTATGTCGGAGAATATATCTGAGTGAG
>JAJONR010008817.1:0-22794 GCA_029582245.1 Solanum etuberosum
TGTATATATATATATATAAACACTTACATTGTTTTCAATACTAGCTATTACATATAGCTTACCAAAACAGGCTAACTTATTACTATTTTAGTGAAAGGTACTCCTTCTTGATCTGCCTTAATTATTGGGATAACAGGGTCTGGAGGAGTTAGCATGATAGTATTTGTGAGGAAGATGTCAGCTTGGCACCCATCTTTGACAAAACGTCTGCTACTTAATTGGCCTGGCGGAAGTTATGACGGAGCACTGGACTCCCTAACCTCTTCATAAGCAACCTGCAAGAATCAATTAAAACAGTGTAAATGGGTTGTGGGTGGTGAAAACCCTCAAGGATTTCTGTGGGGTTGGTTTAAATCTGAATTGGAGTTAAATCTTGGGTTATGGCTATTTGTAGTCCTTAGCGTAGGGCTTCTAGCCTAGCCATTACATGGTTCTGCACCTTGACCTGATTATAGTAGCCTGTTAACTAAATTCCCTTGTGATCTATGATGATACACCCCAATGCCTCCCGAGTTACTGAGTTTGGAGTACGAGTCGTCAGTGTTAAGCTTGAACTCCCAATGGGTGGGGTAAACCATCTGATGTGAACTTGACAGGTTGGGCTGGAATTGGTCGACTGGTTTAAGTTGGTAGTATATTCCTGAGTTTTTTCCTTTATCACATTTAGTGATGTGGAAACAGTTTTATTGTTCTGGACATTATGGTTTCTATTAAGCCAAATGTGCCATAATGCGAAAGGGAGAAATCGATCCAAGTGTAGCTATTACTATCATATAAGAGGGGTTGTAAATCCTTTAGAGCAAGGAGCCAGTTATCATGACAGGGGCGATTAAGATGGTGGGTATTTATACCAAAGTCTAGCTAGAATTTCTTTGCTATTTGGCATTGGAGAAAGATGAGAGCAGAGGTTTCATCGATCAGTTTGTTTCAATATTTGGCAGATGGGGTCTTGTACTATGCCTAGATGTTGGAGGTAGGATCGGGTAGGCAGCCTGTCATGCAAGCAAAGCCAAACGAATAACTTAATTTTGTTAAGCGTATGTAGTGACCATATCCAACAACCATGGAAAATGTTACTGGGTCGGGTGCAATATCTTAAAAATGGATTTGGTGGTGAATAAGCCATTGGAGTTACCCGTTCAGTAAGGCTGATCAATTCCCTCCGAAGCATTGGTTAATTTGATGTTTTGAGATTTGTCCAAGATTTCTTGGGGAATGATGAATGAGATTCTAGAACAATCCCAGGTTGTACCTTTCCAAATGGTAGAGAGGTTAGAAAATTCATCTTGAAGAGTTGGGGGGGACCTTGGATCGAGAATCTAAGCGGCGGAGTGTCGGGGATCCATCTATCGTACAACAGACTAATGAATTTACCAGAGCCAGCCAGTGTTTTCGGAGCACAACTTTCCTCCTTTGAGAATGTTTTTCCAAATAAAGGAATGCTTTGGTGAGGATGCTCGGTAGTTATATTTAGTAATGAGAGTGCGTGCCCAAATCTTAGAGTGATTTGTTAAGAGTCTCCACGAAAGACTAGTGAGGAGGACTTTATTTTTTGTTTGGGCTGCTTGGATTCCTAACCCTCCATTTTCCTTGGTGGCTGTAACTTTTTCTCAAGGGATAAGATGAATTTTCTTTTTATGGCTTGTTGATCCCAATATAAAATTTCTTTGGATTTTGTCAATAGCAGCACATGTTTTTTTGGGGAGGTCAAAATATTGCATTGCATAGGCGGGAATCAGATTAAGGATGGGTTAAGCAAGTACTACTCGACCCGCTATGGTTTGGAAATTGGTTTTCCTTCTTCATATTATCTACTATGTATTGGAAATCCCAAAGCTTTGGGGGTTTTTGTTGAGAATTGGAAAGCCCAAGTAATTCCCAAAATGAGTAGCACGGGTAATATTGAAGGATGTTTTAACTAAGTCTTTAACATTGGTACCATAATACTTAGAGAAAATTACCCTTGATTTGTTGGAATTGATCTTTTGATCATCAAGTCAACAAAAAAGCCCAAGCAGTTATGCATAGTGTGAATCGTATCGGTGTCAGCTTTGGCCATAATTGTCACTCCCCGAGGCTACCCCCTTGATGTAACATGGGACCTAGGATCACGAGTGACCCCTAGCTAACCCTGCATCTGGTATATCAAAATCTTACTGAAAGATAACTAAATAAAAAGAACTATGCGGAAGCTAAAACAGTAGATAACTAGAAAATGGGGAATACCCAACTAGTCTGAATGCATAAACCATACTAAGAGTTTAATAACAACTGAAAGATTAGACTTAACAAGTCAAGCTGATACTACTACTATGTCTGAAAAGCCTCTACTGACTAGAGTTGCTGGGACATGCCCCCAGCTAACCCTAGTAAAACTGAAAACATAATAGAAAACTGAAATGAAAAGCATGTCTATTGTCCTCGAAGTATGAGGACTCACCACTAAAGCCGCTGAATACGGATCGGGAACCGATCTAAGCGTGATCTGAATACTGGGTACCTGAACCTACATCATAAAAGGATGTAGCACAGAGTATGCATCAGTACTTTGAATGTACTGAGCATGCTGAAACAATGCATAACTAAGCAATACTATAAATACTGAAAAGATAACTGAAAAGCTGAACTGAATGCAATAACCAAGTACTAATCATGAACATGACATGCTAAACTGAATATTGAAGTATATGCTAAAAACTGGTCAAATGCACTAAGAGTCTGACTGTGGGAGCTACTATTAGCCGACATGAAACCACGTGAGCTAAACGTGGAGTCCGATGTATACGCCTCATCGAGAGGACCCAATATACCTTGCCAATAGTATAAAGGCATGACTAGCGTGATCACTAAATTTGATGCCCAACAGAGGGGACTTATACTCCTACGGGGGCACGTAGTTCTGGGACTATGAGGGTACGCTGAACCCTAGTCCAACTCGATGCTAAGTCTACTCCCAACTGAATATGTGTATGACTCATATGTAACTGAAATACTGACATACTGAATAGCTTAAATACTGGCATGCAAATCTGAGAATGTAACATTTATATACTGGTAATGTAACATTAAAAACTGGAGCATGATTATCTGTTTAACTGACCTAGCAAGTGCAATTCATGAACTAAGAGAATTTACACAACTAGGGTTTTGAATACTATGCATGGAATTATACTAAAATTATCAAGAAACTAGTTATTTAGATCAAGGCAACCATAATCACAATAAATCTTGAAAATCTGGAAACCCAGGTCTGAACAGTTTATGAGAATTTGAAGAACTAACTTAATTCTAGGGACCTGGTGGATGAAAGGATCCCACTAGTCAAATCCCACATACCTAGTGACGAAATCTACTGAGAAATCCTTCGATTTCAGGGCTGGAACTGAAGAAAAACTGTTGCGTGTTCTTGAGAGGCTGGTCGACTCTTTCTTCTCTTTTTGCTCTAAGTTTTGGTGATTTTTGGGAGTAAAAGTTTTAGGTAGGTTCTGACTAAATCACTAGGCTTAAACTGAGTAAAATAAAGTATTTTAGGTGTTAAACGACGTAGTTTAAATGCCTAATGCATAGGAAAAAAGACTACGACGACCCTGACTTAAAAGCTGGCGGAGCCATCGACGGCCCTGACCAACGGACCGTGGACTAACCGATGGTCCATCCTGGCAGGGTGTCGTTTTGCGTCTTGGACTAGATTTGAGGGCCACGATCCATGGACCCTGGACTATGGACCGTGGTCCCACCTACAGTCCGTAGGTCCGGCCGTAGGTCATGGTTTTCTGAGAGTTCTGGGTGGCGAACCTACGGTCCCTACCTACAGGCCGTGGTCCAGAACACGGGCCGTGGTTTGGCCTCCGTCAGTGGCACCTGCAAGTTCTGAAAATCTGCATTTTGGTCTTTCTCAAATCCGGGGTGTTACATTATCTCCCTCTTGGGAACATTCGTCCTCGAATGAAGTCTCAAATAGCTGAGTATGGAGGGAAGGAGCTGCAATCCCTACCACTAAGTACTAGAAACTGATATCGAACTGAACTAAGTTCCAAGAACATGCAAATATGCTGAAATGCAAGAACAACTAAAGGAACATGATACTGAGACTGAATTTACGCAAGAGTAAACTAAGAGATTGGAGAGGAACTATTACCTCAAGCTGAAATGGAATCGGAAGGAAAGAGATGAGGATACTTGGCCTTCATGGCTGCTTCTGCTTCCCAAGTAGCTCTCTCTACGGACTGACTCCTCCACAAAACCTTCACTGAAGCGACTTCTTTATTTCTCAACCTACGAACCTGACGGTCAAGAATTTCAACTGGCGCTTCTTTATAAGTGAGACTATCCTTCACAGCCACACTCTCTAATGGCACTATTGATGCCGAATCACCCACACACTTCTTCAACAAGGAAATGTGAAAGACTGGATGAACCGATGTTAGTTCCGCTGGCAACTCTAACTCATATGCCACATTACCAACCCTTTCAGGATTCTGTATGGACCTACATATTTGGGACTGAGCTTCCCTTTCTTTCCAAATCACATCACCCCCTTCATAGGTGACACCTTCAGGAAAACCCAATCATTGATTTCGAACTCTAAGTCCCTTCTCCTCACATCTGCATAGGACTTCTGATGACTCTGAGTTGCCTTTAGTCTATCCATGATGAGCTGAACTTTTCCCATAGCCTCATGAACTAAATCTGGCCCTATCAAGGCTGTTTCACCTATTTCAAACCAACCAATCGGGGACCTGCATCTACGCCCATATAGTGCCTCATACGGGGCCATCTGAATACTGGAATGGAAACTATTATTATAGGTGAACTCTATGAGAGATAGGTGATCATCCCAACTTCCCTTGAAATTGATCACGCAAGCTCTCAACATGTCGTCTAAGGTCTGAATGGTACGCTTTGTTTGACCATCCGTCTGTGGATGAAATATTGTACTGAGATTTACCTAGGTACCAAGACCTTTTTGAAACGATCTCCAGAAATGAGAGGTAAACTGAGGACCTCTATCTGAGATGATAGACAAGGGAACCCCATGCAACCTGACTATCTCATGGATGTAGAGCTTGGCGTAGTCCTCCGCTGAATCGGTAGTCTTGACAGTCAAGAAGTGAGCGGACTTAGTAACTCTGTCTACTATCACCCAAATAGAGTCATGCTGTCTGCGAGTACGAGGTAAACCTGTAATGAAGTCCATGTTTATCACTTCCCACTTCCATGTAGGAATGTTAATCTCTTGAGTCATACCTCCTGGTTTCTTATGTTCTACCATAACCTGTTGACAATTAGGACAGTTAGCCACAAAATCTGCTCTGTCCCTCTTTATGCCATTCCACCAAAAAACTTCCCGTAGATCACGGTACATCTTAATGGCACCTGGATGAATGGAATACGTGGAGTTATGAGCTTCTGTAACGATCTGCTGCCTCAACTCACTCACATTAGGAACACACAAGCGACCCTGGTAATAAAGTACACCATCTCCCCCATGGGAGAAAACCTCAACTTTCTGTTAATGAACTGCACCTTTCAGCTGACGTAATATAGGATCACTATCTTATTTTTCTTTAACCTCCGCTACCAATGAAGATTCTGATCCATTCTGAACTATCACACCACCATCTGATGTATCCGTAAGGCGAACTTCTAAGCGAGCCAGCCGGTGAACATCTTTGGCTAACTCTTTCTTTTCTTCCTCAACATGTGCTACACTACCTATGAACAACCTACTGAGAGCATCAGCTACTACACTGGCCTTACCAGGATGGTACAGTACATTCATGTCATAGTCTTTGAGGAACTTAAGCCATCTTCTCTGACGAATATTGAACTATTTCTGGGTGAACACATACTGGAGGCTCTTATGATCTGTGAACACATCAACATGAACACCATAGAAGTAGTGTCTCCAAATCTTTAGGGTAAATACTACGGCTGCAAGCTCGAGGTCATGAGTCGGGTAGTTCTTCTCATGAACTTTAAGCTGTCTAGAAGCATAAGTTATGACCTTACCTCGCTGCATCAACACACAACCTAGGCTGACTCTGGATTCATCACAATAAATTACATAACTGTCTTGAACTATCTGGTAGAGTCAAGACCGGAGTTGTAGTCAACCTAGTCTTCAGTTCTGAGAAGATTTTCTCACACTCATCTGACCACTGAAATTTGACCTTCTTTTGAGTCAACATAGTCAATGGGGGACCTATGGATGAAAATCCTTCGACAAATCTTCTGTAATAACTGGCCAAACCCAAGAAACTTCTGATATCTGTTGGAGATGTGGGTCTGGGCTAGTGTTGTACTGTCTCAATTTTCTGAGAATCCACTCGGATCCCTTCACTGGATACCAAATGACCAAGGAAAGCGACAGACTATAACCAGAATTCACATTTGCTGAACTTAGCGAATAGCTGGTGATCTTTGAGAGTTTGCAGAACAACTCTCAGATGTGTCGCATGCTCTTCCTCACTCCGAGAATAAATGAGGATATCATTCATAAAGACGATAATGAACAAGTCCAAATATTGTTTGAATGCCCTGTTCATTAAGTCCATGAAAGCTGCAGGAGCATTTGTTAGTCCAAAAGACATAACTACAAATTTATAATGACCATACCGAGTTCTGAAAGCTGTCTTCGGAATGTCACTATCTCTGACTATAAGATGATGATAGCCGGACCTGAGGTCTATCTTAGAAAAGAAACTAGCACCCTGAAGTTGGTCGAACAGGTCATCAATTCTGGGGATGGGATACTTATTCTTGATTGTGACTTTGTTCAACTGTCGATAGTCAATGCACATTCTGAGAGAGCCATCTTTCTTTTTCACGAATAACACTACATCACCCCATAGAGAGATACTAGGTCTGATGAAGCCCTTATCTAGAAGGTCTTTTAACTGCTCTTTCAATTCCTTAAGCTCGGCTGGAGCCATTATAAGGAGGAATCGAAATGGGTTGGGTATCTAGAAGGAGATCTATTCCGAAGTTGATTTTCCTTTCGGGAGGAACTCCGGGAAGATCTTCTGGAAACACTTCTGGAAACTCCTTTACTACGGGGACTGACTCAAGAGTTGGGGTTTCGGAGTTTGAATCATTAACCTAAACAAGATGATAGATATATCCCTTGGAAATCATTCTTCTTGCCTTAAGGTAAGAGAAGAATCAACCCATAGGCACTGAGCTACTACCCTTCCACTCTAAGACTGGCTCGTTTGGAAACTGAAACCGAACGATCCTAGTTCTACAATCGACTGAGGCATAACAAGAATGTAACCAATCCATGCCTAGAATGATATCGAAATCTACCATTTCTAACTCTACAAGATCTGCTGAGGTGATTTTTTGAGAGACTGTGACAGGGTAATTTCTGTACATCCGTCTAGCTATAACTGGGTCACCAACTGGAGTAGATACTGAGAAGGGTTCTGAAATAGTTTTTGGACTGACACCGAAGTTTACTGCTATATAGGGAGTTACAAAAGACAATGTAACCCCTGGATCTAACAATGCATAAACATCTAAATGAAAGACTCGTAACTTACTAGTGACCACGTCAGGAGAATCTTCCTGATCCTGGCGAGCCTGGAGAGCATACAACTTGTTATGGCGCTGACCGCCACATGTACCAGACGAAGCACCCTGCTGAGTTAGGTAACCTGCTGGTGCTACTGGAGCTATAGACTGAGCCCTATTATTGTTACCTCCTTGCCTCTGCCTGGCAGAAGGGCAATCCTTCAGCCTATGGCCAGACTGACCACACCCAAAGTACCCTTCCTTGCTTGCAAGACACTCGCCCGGATGGTTCTTACCACACTTTGGACAAGTTGGAAAAGTCCTGTTACCTGAAGCACTCCCCTGAGACTTAGAGCCTGATGCCCTACCTTTCTGATCTTGTCGAAACCTAGGGATGGAGCACTAGCTGATGAAGGTGTTGGGGTTGTAGACCTCTGTTAAAACTGTGATCGATTTCCACCACCCAATTTCTGTTGAGAGTATTCATAATTCCCTGTTCTAGCCTTCTTGTTGTCCTTAGCCATTTCCCTAAGCATATCTCCCTCAACCTGCTGAGCATGAGTCATACGCCTAGAGATATTCATAACCCCTAATAGCATAGCATTCCTGCACTCTGTCTTCACCACATCGGATAACCCAAACAGAAACTTACTCATTTGTGCCCTTGGATCAGCAACCATGTGTGGGGAATACCTGGAGAGCTGGGTGAACTTAAGTCCGTATTCTTGGACTGACATGGTACCCTACTTCAAATTCATAAACTCTTGTGCCTTAGTTTCTCTCAACTCCCTTGGGATGAACCTGTCCAGGAAAGCTCCAGTAAAACATTCCCAAGTTACAAAAGCTGCATCCACATCCCTGTTTTCTTTCCACTGAGTGAACCAAATGTGAGCTACATCCTTAAGCTGGTAGGATGCCAACTCCTACGGGGGCACGTAGTTCTGGGACTATGAGGGTACGCTGAACCCTAGTTCAACTCGGTGCTAAGTGTAGTTCTGGGACTATGAGGGTACACTGAACCCTAGTTCAACTCGATGCTAAGTCTACTCCCAACTGAATATGTGTATGACTGATATGTAACTGAAATACTGACATACTTAATAGCTCAAATACTGGCATGCAAATCTGAGAATGTAACATTTATATATTGGTAATGTAACATTCGAAACTGGAGCATGATTATCTGTTTAACTCACCTAGAAAGTGCAATTCATGAACTAAGAGAATCTACACAACTAGGGTTCTGAATACTACGCATGGAATTATACTAAAATTATCAAGAAATCAGTTATTTAGATCAAGAGAACCATAATCACAATAAATCTTGAAAATCTAAAAACCCTAGGTCGGAACAATTTATGAGAATCTGAAGAACTAACTGAATTCTAGGGACCTAGTGGATGAAAGGAACCCACTAGTGAATCCCACATACCTGGTGACGAAATCTACGGAGAAATTAATCCTTCGATTTTGGGGTTGGAACTGAAGAAAAACTGATGCGTGTTCTTGAGAGGCTGGTCGACTCTTTCTTCTTTTTTTGCTCTAAGTTTTGGTGATTTTTGGGAGTAAAAGTTTTAGGTAGGTTCTGACTAAATCACTAGGCTTAAACTGAGTAAAATGACATAGTTTAGGTGTTAAACGACGTAGTTTAAATGCCCAATGCATAGGGAAAAAGACCAAGACGACCCTGACTTAAAAGCTGTCAGAGCCATCAGCGGCCCTGACCAACGGACCGTGGACTGACCGACGGTCCGTCCTGGCAGGGCGTCGTTTGGCGTCTGGGACTAGATTTGAGGGCCACGATCCACGGACCCTGGACCACGGATAGTGGTTCCACCTACGGTCCATAGGTCCGGCCGTAGGTCATGGTTTTTTGGGGAATTCTGGGTGGCCAACCTACGGTCCGTAGTCCAGACCATGGGCCGTGGTTTGGCCTCCTTCGGTGGCACCTACAAGTTCTGAAAATCTGCATTTTGGTCTTTCTCGAATCTGAGGTGTTACAATAAGAGTAAATTTAACTGCGAAGAATAGGTGGGAGAACTTAGTTCCATTCTTGGTAAGAGTAATAAGGTTCCATCGGAGAGTATCCACCTGTTGATTTATGTAAGTGGAGAGTAGTTCCATGCAGAGAATAAATATATAGGGAGACATGGGGTCTCCTTATCTAATACCTCTTGAAGGGGCAAAGTAATTTGTTTGGGTTCCATTCACAAGGACAAAGATACTGCTGGAGGTAATGCAGTTCATAATGAGGGCGGTAATTTTTTAGGGAATTTAAAGAAACGGAGCGCACGATAAATAAACGACCATTCAAGTCTGTCAAAGTCTTTTTCAAGGTCGATTTTGAGCATAACTCTACCCTTAGAACTATTAGTTTTATTAATGTGGGACATGATTTCCTGAATTAAGATTGCGTTATCACACGACCTTTTAAAAAACTAGTTTGGAATGGCCCAATCAGTTGGTCGAGGTAAGGCTTGATACGGTTTGCAATAATTTTTTTGTAATAATTTTATAAACCGTATTACAAAGGCCTATGGGTCTAAATTTTTTAGGTGATTAGCATTTTTAAATTTTGGGATTAGACAAAGCTATGTGCGATTAAGGTATTCCGAAATTGATTGCGAATTGAAGATATCGTAACAACACTCTAGGAAAAACTTCCCTACCGTGTGCTGGTGGTGTTGGAAAAAATGGGGATGAAGGACATCATGTCCGGGGCTTTGAAAGGCTTGAAGGAAAATAGAGCTTGGGTTATCTCAATGTCCCATAGAGGGCTGTCTAAGTGGGAAAGGTCTATGGTATGGAGACTGTTGGTAGTGTTCATGATGTCCTTCCAGTTGGAATTGTTGTGGTCAGGGGTAAAACAATTTTTATAGTAGGTTAAGGCATGGTCAACGACTTTTCGTGGTTGGTAATCCAGTTGTCATTTTCATGCTTAAAAAAGAAATGGTATTTCATCTTCTTCTATTAATAACAGAGAGGCTGCAGGAAAGCCTATTGCAGTTGATAAAGCAACACAGGATCGCACTAGGCCAAGTACGGCTAGGGTTAAGATAATTCTTGACCTACTAGACAAGCATCCAAATCGTGTAAGACTACAATTTCTGGAGAAAGAATCAGGTAAAATTATTGAGCATTATCAAAGAATTGTCTATGACAATCTTCCACTATATTGTACTCATTGTAAAGATCAAGGACACGAGTAAAATAAATATCGTTTGTTACTAGGGAAGACATTGTCACAAGGTGATCGTTTAGTCGATGAAACTGGGTGAGATGTTGCCCTTACACAATCTGATTCTGAGGCTAACAATATGGAACAATTAAAGGGAGATGCACGTGATTTTTTGAACTCTAAGAGAGTTGTGAAAAGAAATATCGAAAAACCAGTTGGCAATCAAAATGTGGTACAAAAATTGGCTAGGAATCATAGTTCTTTGGCTACAGTTGATGAAGTCTCAAAGCTTCATGGTATATGTACTAATGAGTTTGGGACTGATACGTTAGTAGATTCAACTCCTAAATCTACTTTGATTGGTGAGGAGGCAGTAAAAGAGGGTGCGGACCATCAAGTAATACCTGAAGCTTCAATTTTACCAAATTAAAATTCTGCTCAGACCATTGATAATGATTTGGAGCTTAGAAATCGAGGTGATATGAGCACAAGTTCAGGTGATAGAGTTTTTGGTACACCTATAAAAACAACACAACATTAGAAGTCGAAGAATCCATATTTGATGTAGCAAGTCGACGTTTCTGGCATTGGGAATTCTAATCACGAATCTTTAAATGAGGTCCCCCAACATGTTGAAAATTGGTACATCAAGCCAAGGAAATTGTAGTTTCAACTGCTATGAATACGAGTGAGGACGTTGATGGCTCATTAGAAATAATGCTAGACAAGGATTTGAATAAAGCGAGAGGAACTTGCAGCAAAGAGAATTGGAACATGGTTATACGTAGGAAGGCATCATCTAATGTTTCTCGGGGTTCGCGAAGTAATTCCTCAAATGACCTATTATGCTCGAATAGTTTTGATGCTTTCTTGAAGGATACCGAAAAATATGGTAATGTTATGGCTCCAACATTACACATTTCTAATCCTGAAGTAAATAAGATTATTCAAGAATGTGAGGCTGCCATGGCACTCAAATCCAATTTAGCGATCAAGCCACCCATAGTCACTTTGAAGACCTTAGCTCATGAGGTCCCTACCCAATCTTTGGAGTCATTTAGGGAACTTCAAGGTGAATCTGGACAACTCATTTGATCCAAAGGGAATGATAAAGATTTGGTGAAAGGTATGTCATTACTTTCTCAAGCTAATCTCACAAATAATTTGATTATTTCAAAGGAAAATCAAGGGGAGAGGAGTGCTCCTAGGTGGGCTGATTTGGTTGATGAAGAAGTGCAGGTCTCACCTCCTATTTTGAATGGAAAATTAAGTCCACAAGCTTTAGAATTTGTGCCTAAAAGTGTGATTGCAAAGAAGAATGAAGTAGAGGCCTTAGCATCAGGAGTTAATCCCACTAATGCTTATGCTATTGATTTGGGAGATGATTCTTTTGATGAGGATGAGGAAGATAATATACTAGACGAATGTTTTGATAAAGTGGCTAGGGATGGGGATATCTCACCTAGGCATCAAAGAAAGAAGTGATAAAAGCAAAAGGAAGACACATGGTAGGCAACATAGTTGGGATGGTAAAGTGACCGGGGAGTTTGTTCCAAGGCAACTACCTATACGACTGGCAAAGCAAAATCATATCCAATCAACCCAAGAAAAAGTGATGACCTATCAAGTGTTGTTGGACAGATTTGAAGAAGAAGACAAGAGGAAAATACTTCAGGTTACTTTAGGCGGGCAACCTATTTTTCTTAATTCATACATTAGTAAAAGGAAGGTTGAGGTTGATAACACAACTTTTTTGTTGGCTTTTATATTTTTGCATTATTTAAGTATCCTCATTTGTAATATCATCATAGAGTATGTTACTAACTCAATGATAGTCGTAGAATACATAGTTCTCTCTAGTTCTTATTTTCTTCATGCTTGTTAATTAGTAGAGGTTCATAACCCTATTAGGATTGGTAAGGTAAGGCCTAACCCCCCTTGCTTGTACTTATCCCTATTGAAGATTTTTATATTTTGTATATTAATAGAACACCACTAGACAGAGTGTCTAGTGGTATATTAAAAAATATTAATAACAGAGAGGTGATAGAATTTGGTATTAGAATATCCATCCTTAATCCCGGATCAATATTCCTAAAGTGCTCACTATATAAATATGCAAAAATCCGGGCATTCTAACTCCTAAATCCTGACATAATCTATGTTTCCAACCAAAGGCAACCCTTCAACTTCTCCCACCATTTCGAACCCATTTTTAGCCTTATTTTCCGTAATCGTTACGCCCAGAATACTGTGGTAGAATTGTAGACGTAAAGGGAAGCCCCATGATTCAACAATGTCAACAAACAAGAACAATTTTGTGAAAATTAAAAAACAACCCCAAACTCTACTCTATCATTTCTGATCATGCAACCACCATTAAGCGCATATTGAAGTAATTAGGAGAGTAGAGTACGCGATAATTACCTTAGTTTCGATGTTCAGGATGAAGTTATTGGAGAGAGTTTGAGAGGGTTTGGGAGAGTTGGAAAGGAGAGAAATGGGAATAAAAATCCATTCTCCTCCCTCTTATTCCGTTTCTAATTCCCGACCAGTCGCTATAACGTCTAGTCAGCCGCTATGGTGATAGTAACTCCCTATAGAGGGGTCCAATTAGGTGTGCGGGGGGGGGGGATTCTTGCGTGGAGATGAGTACATCCTGGACATTGTCGAAATCATGCGGTGACCCTCAGTAACTGTTTTTCTTCCTTCCACTTAGATAGTCATTTGGGGCTGAACGATGTATAAATTGGTATCTATTGTAATGACCCAAATCGTGGTTACTCAAAGGCATCTCGTGAAGAATCCTTAAATTGTGGAAATAGGGTGCCAAATTTAAAAGGGAATTGAGCACAGGATGAATTTTTTTAAAATTTTAAAATTTATTGGGCTGACGTCAGTCTGCCAAAGCGAAAGCGTTCATGAAAATTCCTTTGGGTCTTACTTTTTCTCATTCTTCCTCCTCCAATGTTTTGGCTTGTATACTTAATAAGTAATTTCTTTATGGTCTTAGACAGGCGTCAAGACAGTGGTATGTCAAACTTTCATGTGCTCTACAGTCCAAGGGTTTTATTCCTAGCTTAAATGACTACTCTCTGTTTAGGAAGTTGGTTAGGTCTAGTCTCACTTTGGTGGTTGTCTATGTTGATGACATTATATTGGCTCGGGATGATCAATCTGAAATCACCTCTCTAAAGCGATTTTTGGATGATAAGTTCAAAATCAAGGATCTTGGTGTTATATATTACTTTCTTGGGTTAGAGGTCCTTCATACTCCTCAGGTTTCCTGGTTAGTCAACACAAATTTGCCCTTGATTTGTTAGCAGAATTCTAGTGTACAGTAGTGCATCCTGTCGTTTCCCCTCTTGATCCTCATATGAAACTTCCCTCAACCCATGATGATCTACTCAATGATCCTTCTGTTTACAGAAAGTAAGTGGGGAATTTTAATTTTCTTCAACACACCAAGACTGATTTATCCTTCACCGTTCAACACCTCAGCCAGTTCATGGCTTCCCCTCGGGTTCCCCATCTTACTGCGGCTTATCATGTCTTGAGATATTTGGCTGGTACATCTCACTTGGGCTTACTTCTGAATAGCACTCCTGATTTCTCACTTAAAGGTTTTTGTGACTCTGACTGGGCCAATTGTGCTGTTATTAGGAAGTTTGTATCTGGTTATGTATTATTTCTTGGGGGTTGTCCTGTGTCTTGGAAATCTAAGAAACAACTTACTATTGCACTATCTACTGCTGAGGCTGAGTACAGGGCTTTGCGATTGTTGGTTGCTAAAGTTACTTGGCTGGTCAGATTACTTGCTGAACTTGGGGTTCCTGATCCTCAAACTGTGGATGTATTTTGTGATAGTCAAACTACCCTTCACATTGCCAAGAATCCAGTTTTTCACGAGCGTACTAAGCACATAGAGGTGGATTTCCATTTTATCCGTAATGCTTTGATTGTTGGTCTCATATCCCTTCACTCCATTTCCACTGCTGGGCAACTTGCTGATATATTAACCAAGTCGCTTCTTGTTGTTCAAAAACAAAATTTCATTTCCAAGCTCGGAATGGCATGCCCTTTCGGCTTGCGGGAGGCTGTGAACCTGATGACAAACCCAATTTTGATTACTCCTTGACTAAGCCTCCTTAACCATTGGACTTGTTTCTCTTGGGCCTGATTTCACTTGTAATTATACCCGGTCCAATACATTGTAAATATCTCTATTTTATATATGTAGATTGATGTACAGATGACTGGTTGGAGTTTTCATTTTGAAGAAATAAAAAATTATCTCCCAAATATTTCTCTCTCTATCTCTTAGCTAAGTCAGTTACAGGTTACAGAAATGGAGTTTTCTCCTCCTTGAATCTGAGATAGAGAAAGATGTGGTGAAGATGGTTTTTTAGCAACCTTTGTTAAGGTAAAAGTGGGTGACGACACCGTTGGAGTTTTGTGCCGTTGGCAGTGGATGCTTTCGACTAAGAGAACAATTTATTCAAATTGTTCGTTGTTCATACATTTTGTCATTAAAATACAAGGGATGTCTCTTGATCTTTCACTAACTTTGACAACTATACATTAAGTTCACTAAGATGTGTGGGAAAATCGTAAAATTGGTGAATTAAATGTTCATGACACTTTTGAAAAGATAGTGTAGAGGTTGGATGATTAAGTGATTGACGACATTTATCTGATGTTTCACATGCAAGGTCATGAGAAGGTACAACATAACAGACATATACTTATAAAATGTCGCAAGACTTAGAGTCGATATATTTTTGGTGTAGGATTACCAAAATAGTAAGCTCCTCTTTGGGTGATATATGCCAGACAATTCAGCGCTTCAACTTAACAACGTAAATATTACCAAATGATAATGAGTGTGTTTGGAGACGCCTCGTTATTGTACGAAATTCATTTAATTAAGGGAAAATTAAATCTAATGAAGACTGCTAAAATTAAAACGCGAGCATTTGCAGAATACAAGTAAACTGGGCCATGAGTTACGTTGGGTGTGCACAAGGAACATTATGGAAATCGTGACATTTTATTATGCTTAGACAGGGGAAAGTAATCCAAAAGTCATATATGAGATAACATTATTGTCAAATTCCTCTGTAAATTGCGCTTCTTAGTTGTGCTTGCTTCTCCCTCGCTCTGTCGCTCATGTATTGAATCCCCATTAGTTGGAAGCAATTTCTTATAATAAAAAACTTTTAACGCCATATGAAAATTAAAAAGTGCTTTGAGAAAGAGATGGGACAATTAAGGGATATATACTTGGTCAAAATCTGAATAAGCTCACTACAAATAAGGATGGAGACAAATCTGTGTATAAAAACGACAAATAAAGATCGTATTTTTCAAAATATGGTCGGCAAACATGCTAAGGTAGAGGACTGATTGTTTCTTCATCAATTTGGAAGCAACTATTTATAAAAAGATCTAACGTCATATGTAAATCAAAAATTGCTTTGATAAAGAGATAGGACAAAGGGATATATACTTGGTTAAAATCTAAAAAGGATGGAGTCAAATTCGTGTATAATGACTATAAGTAAAGAGAGTATGTAAATATCAATAGTCAACAAAAATGGTACAATAAAAAACAACAGAATGTAACATGTTGAGGAGGATTTAAACTAATCTGAATATGTTCACTACAAGTAAGGATGTGGTCAAATTAAATTTGTTTATAATAGCATCAAATAGAGAGAGGATATAAGTATCAATAACAAAGCTATGCAGCATAAATGATAGAATCAAAGATGATCGAGAATGTAACAGGTTATGGGGAGTTTAGGCTTGACATATCGTGTTGAAGATAGGTATGTACGTAAACAATATGGAGATGGACACAGACACAACTATTAATAGGCTGGACTATGCAAATGAGGGCAGGAGTTGTAGATGTTTGGGTAAGACTGTGGCGACCAATATAGGGAGGGAGTAAAATAATGTCCTGTAATTATAAAGAGAAATATACCTGGATCGTGCAGGGGCATCTAGTGTGCTGGCACAGACGTTAAGTTTTGTAAACGACAATTAACACACTGGATGTTCAAATTTGAAACTTTTAGAGAGAAAGATAAGGGTCAGCAGAAGCTTTTTCATTCATTCATATGGTGTATTAAAAAAAGAGCACACATATATCAACATAAACTTTTCAAATAGTTAGTAGAGGACCATGCCTAACAAACCACATTACAAGACATATTCCATAAAATAGGCCTACCATTTCTTTACAAACTAAACGAAATATTCAAAAGACAAGTACTATTAAACTAAAGACTATCTAGAAAAATCTCATTTTCTAACACTTGAAAGTCCCCTATATATGCTAAGGGGTTTGTTGGCACGAAAGTTGTGAAGAGAGTTATAAGTTAGTGGTGGCAAGGGTGTAGAGAATAGCAGAAAGCATAATCGAAAAACCTTCTGCTAGCCCAAAATCGTTAACTAAGATCGGAAGATTCAACTAAAGGAGAAGAGGAAGCTAGAAAGTTAAAGGAAAATTTTGGAAAGATGAGCTTTGTAATGGAAGAAGACTCTTTAATTGGTTTGATTTTTCTTGAATACAAATATACAAGACCGTCCCCTATTTATACTTGCCTATGGATGATTCTAGAAATTCTTCTAGATACATCTACAAGTAAGTTCTAGTGAACTTTTCTTCCAGCAACTACTCTAGAATATCTAAATATTTCTTCAAGATAATTTTCTAAGTTTCTACACTAGGACATTCTAGAGAAATCTATGTTATTCAAAAAATCATCTTTAATTTTTTTCACAAAGTGTGGGAGGAAGTTGTCACATCCCGAAACACCCCCTAGACGTGACTGGCACCCGCTGACACCACCTGTCGGGCGTACCAAATATCCATACGCTTACCAAATCATTGAAGCACAAAGATAAGACATGTGCCACCCTAAAACTCATCAACACTCATCAAAACGAAATCACTATCCAACCAAAATCGTATATCGATTTATGAAAAGAAAACACTACTTAACTAATATGTCTCTAGCCCAAATCCCACAATAAGATCATGGAGCATCTATTAGAGTTACATGAGTTCAACTGTCGAGTATGCAAACCCCAAGAAAAGAAGTCAAAACTATAATTAGATAAAGCTGAAACAGTAGCCTCCACGAACAATGCGAAGGCTCACCTCAGCAGCAAATCCACGCGAAAGAGCTCGTCAGCCACTAGTCTCACCCTCTGCAATAGTATCTGCATAGACATGCAGGTAAGGAGTGAGCTATATGTAAATATAACCCAGTAAGATCCTCGACATGCTACCTTAATACCCCTGGAATAAGTGTTAGAAAATACATCTATACCACAAACAACTAATGATATGCACAAGAATATATTTCATAATATAATGATCAATAAGCCCAACCAATTGTTCAAATAGGACCCTAAATGTCTCAAACTCAATCCACACTCAAAGCTTGTCATAAACGGCAGTGAAAGAGATTGTCCTCGCACCCCACAAGTCCACTGCAGTATATATATTGCCCCAAAGTATACTACGACAACATGTACAATGCCCCTAACATATTACGGCAGCATTGGTATGCCCCTAACATATAACGGCAGCATAGGTATGCCCCTAACATATTACGGCAGCTATGTATGCTCCTAGTAACTATACCACGATAATGAGGAAGGATATCCAATATCCCGCTACATATAACTTAAAAAAGAATATTTAGTATTCTGTCAAGAACATGCTTGTCCCAACACATGGACCAGACAGATAAAAAACATTTCAAAGTAGGTTTGAAAAGCAAGTACTAAAGCTTAAAGTCTCACTTACCTCGCTTATGACAAGTTCCACAACCTCGCACGTGTAGAACACCAATCAAACAGCCCCCAATGACCTCAATCTATGCAAAAATATTGATCAACGATATTAATTATGCTAGTTGGGGATAAGTCTCAATATCCCCAACTTTAAAGCTTTAAAGCTTAGCGTTAACCTTAGTATCTCACCCTTAAACCATGAATTTAGGATAAAAGAATATTTCTACATCACTAACCAAACTTAATTAGTGAATTTTCTGCACCATAAATTAGCATTATATTCCCAAATAGCCAAACCGCGCATAAATAATCTTAGACGAAAAATAGGAATTTCGGTTGCTGCACCAGTTTTGTTTGCTACATCAGTTCATAGCCAACAATGGCTTTAAATTTCATCACTTAGGTTTATTTTAAAGAAAAAACATAGTTTCATTACTTCTTTAGACATAAGAATGTTCAACTGCATAGGTTAAGGTTTAAGCTAGCAAGAGCACACAATAACAAGAAGTTCAATACCAGCAACTTATCACCAAAACAGTGATAGAAAGATTTAGTATCCGTCTATGAACTCCCAAAAATATTTTTCCTGATTGTTGCGTTTTATTTTCTTCTCCAAATTTAAGGAATGAACTACCCTAATATTCTACTCCTTTCTGTAACTAAACTATGAGAAGCAGAAAAATTTAGGTTTGCCCACTTCTTTTTAATACTCTTAACAACTATAATAATTATTGGTGAAATTACCAATTAACCCTTCATTAAAAAAAGGGTTATTACAGAAGTATAAGCTTTTGAGGACGAGGTGGGCCTAAGGTACAAGGCAACCATGAGCGGCAAACTTGAGAACCTGTATGAAGGAATATATAGCGCATATGCAATAGCTTCATGTAAAAAGATCAGGATCTTGTTTGCTTTTCTAAGTAGTGGTGTGGCGAGTGGAAAGGAAGAATGTAAAAGGCGTAGTGAGGGATAATGGCTATTTCTTTTTTGAGGCAGAGGTACAGGAAAGTGTGTTCAAATTGGAAGGTATTTTTCGGGGCAAAGTTAGAAGCATGTATACAGAATTATAGAAGGAGGTCATAGAGTAAAGATTATGGGAAGAAGGAGATTGATTCAGTAGTATACCTGAATGGTTCGTAGGGATTTAGGGTGGCGTTAAGCGCAACTTCAAAGGCAGTAGAGGGGAGCTTTGCAAGGTCATCCGACTTTTAAAAAGGGGAATAAGTATAAGGCGATGGGAATAAACAATAGGAAACAGTGAGTATAAGGAGGAGATTAATAGAACAGCGTACATGGATGTTTAGGAGGCAATTGCAAAGGCATCGATGGAGAACTTCCAATTTCATAGTGATTTGTAGTGGCGTTCCAAACAACTTCAAAGTAGTAGAAATCAATGCTTGAAGGTGTTGTATGAAGTTGACAGGTGGGAGATCTGGTGAAGAGGTTTATATGCGTATTTTAGAGGAGAAGCCACTGCTTAAATTTGGGGTGCCATTTGTGAATGGCTGTCATAAATGGAAAAAATAGGCAAGTTGAGAAAAAGGGAATTCAACTGTATTGTAGCGCCACGTATGCAGATTAAAGATCCTCTTTTATATGTATATATGATATGATATGATTTTTGGGGAGAAAATAAGTCATCTCTACCTTAAGAAGAAATTAACTATGAGTGGAGAGTATCGGAGGAAATCATATTTATTGATCTAGGCAATGACTATTATATAGCTAAATTTTATAATGGGGAGAATTCTCAAAAAACTACTTCAATAGGGGTCTTGGTTTATTAATGGACACTTCCTATTTGTTAAGCGATGGCACCCAAATTTTGTTGCCTTTGAGGTCAAAGAAACAAGCTCTGCAATATGGATACAGTTACTAGAACTACCAACATAGTTTTATGAGCACTTAATACTAGCTGAAGCTGGTCAAAACTGATGTATATACCTCGCCGACACTAAGAGGACGAAAGGTTCCAAATGGAGTTCCAGTTAAGAAACATATCCAAATTGGGGACCATAAACAATCAATAGCAAACTTTGGGAATGATTACAAGTAACCTTTTAAAAGGGCATTAAACAACTCTAATAAATTAAATTCTATTCCTACTACTAATTTACTATGAACAGATAACTCCCTTGTAAAGGTTGTTTTTATTTATATACAATCCACATTTATAGACCGACCATGTATACCATAAAATTCCAAGATCCCCCTTTTCATCCCAGTGGACCAGGATAAATACGAGACACTCGCTCCTCCCTCAAACACCCAGTGCAGCCACTCTCTTTCCCGTCATCATATATTCTAGTAAACTTAGGGAACAACACGTTCTATGCAACTCCAGCCCCAGCATCAAACTCAACACCACACTCATCGCTTTTTCCACCCTTTCTTTTGCAGCAATAAGTTCCATAGGCGATACTGCAGTGATGGAGCACCCTAGACCCATACCAAGTGAACATGCAAGCTACCCAAACGAGGATCAGACCAACGTGGGGAGAACCCAGGACCAATAGTACCTAACAACATAGCGTCGAACTCCTAGGTAATGACTCGAACACGACGATCCCCTCCTCCTCAGGTAGTTCCAATCTTAGAACAAAATGTAAATCTAGAAGAAATAGAGGATGTTGTAGTTCTACTAAGGAAGAAGAGGACAGAGATGGCAATTTTATAGGACATAAGGGTCATGATATTCAAAGAGAAATGCGTCAAAAAATACATCCTTAATTGTCCCCTAACGATCTATCCAAAATCTCAATCGATATAGGAATTTCTTGTCACGCCCCGAGCCTACACCCTGGGCGTGGCCGGCACTCGAGAACCATTGCTGGCCCCAAGTGAACCCTTGGCCTGACTCAACTCTCAGTGGAAGACTTACTCATCAATAAATGAATTCAAAAGAAAGCTTTAACTCAAAAGTCTCTAATACTTAAACTCAGAATGTTTTAGAAATAAACATTCAACTGGCCAAAGAGGCACTCAAGTCTCAACATAAACAATGGAAATTAACAAGACTCAATAAGTACTACTGTCTATCCATATATGAAGCCTCTAGTACTATGAGGGATGTCGGGACAAGACCCCCGATCATCCTAACAAAAACTGAAATAAATGAAAACAAATAAGGTGTAACACCCCAAAAAAATTTTGAACTAAGACTCGAACCCTTCTCCGTTGTGAGTAGGATTTTACCAAGGAATTTAAAATTTCTTAAGCATTAAGGTCAAGTCAGGTCACTAGATATAGCACCTTGAGTTCCAAAAATAATTAAAGAGAATTCATTCAAGTCATTCCTTAGTTCTTTTAAGTTTTGGGTCAACTTCAAATGACCATAACTTTCAGTACAGGATGAGTTAGGAGACCCAGAAGATATCAAATGAAAGATCTCTGAGTCCTCTTTCCAACACCACCAAGTTTGCTAATTTTCAAGCTCGTATGAGGGAGATATGCCCTTTTGAAGTCAGACTGTCCATTTAAGGAAAGTTACCTGAAAATAGGAGGGGTATTTAGTCTTTTCCTTACCCTGACTTATTCTAAATGCAAATTACACCCAATTAAGGGTCTAAACTGATTAGAATCAGTTTCATTCATCCTAAAACGCATTTAGGGTTTTGGAGAGAAGATTCAAGAGGAGAAAAAGTTCAAAGTTTCAAGCGTTCGTTCAAGAAATTCAAAATTTCGCCAAGAACCTAGTTCTTTGAGGTATGTAAGCTTCCATAGTGTTGGGTTTGTTCATCCACACGCCAATCATGAGTTTCTTTTGCGAATCTATCCATAGATGTTGAGCAATTTAATTTCTTGATAAGTTCTTGATAAGTATTCTTGAAGTTTCCTTATCGATTAAGTTTTGATATAAGATTCTACTTGGGTCAACTTCAAATGACCATATCTCTTAGAATATAAAGAGTTACGTGGCCCATAACCTATCAAATTAAAGGTATTTGAATCTACTTTCCAACGCCACTAATTTCACGTCAATCCAATTTCTGAGTAAGAAATTATGACCATTTTAGTAACATGATACAGTGCTGTTACGAATTAGCCGATGGGAAAACATTAAAAAGGGTCATTTTTATCTTTTTACCTTCAAGAAAACCCTAAACGGATTTCTTGACTAATAAAAGGCTCAAAACAATCAGATTTTCATATTTTAATCCATCATTCTCTTCTCTCTCAAACCCTAGGGCAAAACCCTAAGGAAAAATCAAAGTAGAAGACTCCATTCAAGATTCTTTCAATCTTTTTCAAGATTCTTCTTCAAGGTAAGTCTTTCTCTAAGAATTCCA
>JAJONR010008818.1:0-16885 GCA_029582245.1 Solanum etuberosum
AATCAAATTCTGGAATTTTGATATCAACTAATATAGCAAGTCCTGGAATATCAACTATATCAACATGTAGTGATTGGCAGTTTGACTTAGTTATTACAAATTATATGTTGTATAGACTGCATAGAATTGCAGAACAGAGAAGGTCCTGGATGTTATTGGACATGTAATTTTAGTAGTTCGTTATGATTCAAGTTTTAACATATTGAGATAGGTAATTAAATATTAGGTATATTATATTACATAAATTCTAGTACATTTTTATAATATTAGAGAAATTGAGACTTAACCCATTAGGAACAAATGGGACTTGCTATATTAGTTGTTATTAAAATTCTAGAATTTGATTATAAATTTGGATGGGTTATTGAGTATAGGCTATATATATATATATATATATATATATATATGTCTATAGAGTCGTTAACTTATGAATTATGCATACTTGATAGATTGGAAATGTTCCGAGGCACTGAGGAAAGGAAAAGTATTGGAGAACTAGCTTGCCTGATTTCGGTTCTTCGGTGAAGGTAGGTTATGGTTTATTCTATGTGTTAGATAGACTCTTAATAGTGATTGATAGTCATTGAGTGATATTGTGAATTTTTCTATATACTGGTTGTTGTAGTTTGGATAATTCATGTATTGTTGTGATTGGTTTGTAATCTCAAGACCGCGGAATCCATAATCTTGAACTTGTTCTATTAAAGTGATGCCTTGAATAAATAAGGCCTTATGAAATATTGTTAAGGAAGTGGAAAGAGATGATAAAGAATGACAAATGAATTAACTATATGGTTGGATCGAGTGCCACGAGCCGGCACAATATATTTAGATCGGATGCCACGAGCCGGCACGCTATATTTGGATCGGGTGCCACGAGCCGGCATGATATATTTGAATCGGGTGCCACGAGCCGGCACAGTATTATTTGATCAGGTGTCACGTTCCGACATGATATTATTGGATCGGGTGTCACGTTCCGACACGATATTATTGGATCGGGTGTCATGTTCCGGCACGGTAACATTAAAGGAAAACATATTGAATTAACTTAATGTACTCAATCTCAAAGAAATCATTTCTCAAATTAGCGTGTTGTGGAGGCATGAGTCCTCGTGTGTGTGTTTGGTATTGTGACTGATTACATATTTGCTTCAGTGTTGTTGTCACTTGTCCATGTTGTTCGTTGCTTGCCACCTGCTAAGTGCTATAGTTGATTTCATGTTATTACTTTATGCATATTAGTTTCTATTTTGAGTCGGCCGATGATATCTACTCAGTACATGTTGCCCTGTAATGATTCTTACTTGTGTTTTCCTTCGTTTTCCTTTTGTGGAGTGCAGCGAGTGTACCAACGACTTTGACTCGCCCTCAGCTCTAGCCAGTCTCCAGTATATCAGGTTCCAGGGTGAGCTATTCATTCAAGATCGTGTTGGATTCTCTTGGTCATGGCATGATGTCCTTAGTTTTCGGGAACAGACTATTTTATTCATTTATTTTGGTGTCTTGATACTCTTAGACTTAGTATTTGGAGATTAGATGTCCTTAATGTGATGACTTTCAGGTTTTGGGAAACGATCATTAATAGACGTTAATGGATTTGTCTTTCGTACATTAATAAGATTTAAGTTTCCGCACTATGGTTAGTATTTCGTAAGACGAACGATAAATGTAAGTTGGGGTTGAATTCATTGATTCGCCCACCTAGGAGGTTAAGTGTGGGTGTCACTCATGACTCGTTTTGGATCGTGACAGTTATGTTTGTAATTAAATAGAAGTATGTGCATATATTGTTAATTAAAGTCTTAAGTAGTATATTATTGTAATTTATTGATCCTATAGAAATATTTTCTAAATAAAGGATAAGCTGAAATAATATTTAAAACCTATGTATGATTTCTATTCCCCAAATGATATGTTAAAAATTTATTTTAAGTCTTATAATCATGGTTTCAACATAGTGGACATGCTGGAAACGTTAGTAAAGTTTTATATACGTGATTACTAAGAAGAGAACAATCGGATATAAAACAAACTTTTAAGTATTGCTATTATTTTATTCATTTTAATACACTAAGAGTTGGTAGTTTAAAATTAAGGCAAGAAAACAGCAATGTAAAAGGTCATGCAATTATTTTTTATTATTATATGCTAATAGGTGTGTTACGCAGATTTATTACGTTATTCTAATAAACATCATTAGAACATGCTTACTATAGGCAATTAAACAACACTTAAACAGTAGTTAATGTCAACAAGATCGCCTTTTCTATTTTATTTTAATCGGATCTATAGTGGGAATTTGTTAAATATGAACAAACAAACAATTACACTCCTCCCCCTTAGACAGTACCTAAATTATTTCATTATATATATAGAGAGACTTGAGAGTTTAAAACATATTACACAAAATCAAAATAATATGAAATAATACAAATATAATAAATACGAATCTAAGTAAATAAATACCATCTAAGAGACCCATCCCAGGCAACACTTCAATCTTGAACTTATGTTCAAAACCCTGCTAAATCAAAGAAAAGATACATACAATATATAATACACAAAGACAAACTATATAATCAGATTTAATTATTTCATGTATAGGCATCATCAGTTCATACACATTAATTCATAAAGGCACACAAAATTCAAAACAAGCAGCTAAACATCGAATACAATATCACGCATAGAGAGAGAAGGGGGTGAGAACTGACCCATGCCTCCTTTATTTATTTGAACACAGATAAAGGTATGCAAAAAAAAAAAAAACGCTACGAAATAAGAAAGAGTGACTGACCTGGACGCTTCCTTTTTAATATTATAAAGTTTGCAAAAATTAAATAGTATTAAAAGTATTTACTTTGATGTAATTTTTAAATATTACTTATACGTTTTCATAATTTTTATCTTTTAACATATTTTTTCAAGTTTTTTGAGACTTAGAATTTTGAATGGTCCAATAGAGGTTATAGTCCATAAATATTAGTAACTCTAATAAGCTCAATTTGAAATCAAATTAATACTATGCTAACAAAATAAATTAATTCAACACTAAAAATGACAATAATGTTGAATATTTGTTCCTTAGTTTATATTGGTTTAGCCATTTAAAATACGTAATCTAATTTTATTTTTTCTATAATGTTTAATCATGTAACTAATATTTATTAGACTTATTTTAGCATGATTTAGTACTTTTAAATTATGATCATTTTCATTATGACTTTGCAATATTTATTTTATATGATGATTTCATTATTATTTTTTATTAAATATTTTAGTGTCATCACTCATCTCATATTTTGTGTTATTTTCTTAAGAAACACCTTAGATAGTTGTATTTTGGTTGGACTAAGAAATATTTGGAGCACAAGTTAATTATATGTTTGTATGCATACTTTACCGGAAAAATCTAAAAAAATCCGAGGTTTATTAGTTTGGTTTGATTTAAAAATTTGACACAATGGTTTAGTATTTGAAAAATCCGAACCAACCCGATGTTGAAAAATCCAAAAAAATACGAGTTTTATTAGTTTGGTTTGGTTTATAAATTTAAAAATTTTACACAAATGGTTTGGGTTTGATATTTGAAAAACCCGAACCAATCCGGTCATGTACAATGGCGGATCCAGGATTTCTGCTTGGGGGTTCGAAATATAAAGAAGTAAACATGTGAAAATTACAAGATGAAAAACTGAGCGAGATAGGAGGAAACTAGTAATTTGAATCCAATAAGTTTAACTTGCCTTGTCATGCCGCGTTTAATTTTTTTTACTTTTACCCTATTTCATCGAGCTTTTTTAAAAAACTATTTCTTGTGCTTGTTTTCTCTTTTATATTGTGTTACTCTATTTTTTGAATTTTTTTTAAATTCAACCACTAAGATATTATAATATATATTCATAAGATAAATAATTGACATCGTTGATTTTTTAGTTCATTTAATTCAATTTACTAGGTTAGTCATTTGTGAAAAAGACAAATAATGAATAGAACAAATAAGTTTGGTTTAGTTTTCATCTTTTTAAAATCGAACTAAAAAAAATAAAGAAATACTATAAAATTAAAGAGGGGGGGGGGGTCAATTAATTAGATTTTATTAAAAGATTATTCTCGACTTTTAAATTTCTTTATTCGATTAATTTTAATTTAACTTATTTTCCTTGTTCTTCTTTTTACTCTGGCTGTCATGCAAACCCTAGTCTGTTACATCTGAATCTATGACCGGATCGGCCGTTGGCCAGTCGGCGATGACGGCTGGTCAACTTATCCCACTTACTTCCGATATACAATTTCCCTCTCTCCCTTCGATTCCTACTAATTTGCCTAGCGCGCATAAACTGCCTAGTGAAGAAGCGATGAAAGTCAATAAAGGCAACTATGCAGCTCTTTTGAAACCTTTGAATATGAACTCTCTGAATAATAAAAGACCAAGGTGGGCTCTCCTATACCATATAAGACTCCTACTTTCAATAATGGGGTTCCACGGGTGACATGAACGGAGGATGAAGTTAAGAGGATGAATGTATTGGAAAACCTTCAATATGCGGTAATAGGAAAATTCTCCTATGGATGGCCACAACTGGAGGAATTAAGGAAATTAATGCCTTCTCAATGTCATATTAAAAAAACCTGTCAGATCGGTTTATTGAGAAACATGCATGTATTAATAAGGTTGGAACTATTTGAAGATTTTGTGAATATGATGGCTAAACCATCGTATTACATCACTGATAGGGAAGGTTTAGATTTTGTGAATATGATGGCTAAACCTTCGTATTACATCACTGATAGGGAAGGTTTTATCTACCCCATGAGACCTCTGATACATGATGAAAAATTCAAGGCTACTGAAGAAACAACATAAGCTATGGCATGGATTTCTTTCCCTGATCTATGGCCCACCTTTTTTCTGAAGGAATCTTTATTTTCACTAGCGGCAGCTATAGGGAAACCGATTCATCCTGATAATGCAACTGTTAACAAAACAAGACCTAGTTGTGCGAGGGTGAAAGTCCAGGTTGATTTATTGGGGGAGCTACCTAACTTGGTGGAATTGAAAGTTACTGATCCAGTAAAGAATACGTCCAGGGTGGAGAAGACTAGAGTAGTATATGACATGCTACCTAAATATTGCAAGAAGTGCAGACTACAAGGTCATAATGAGGAAGAGTGTAGAATCCTTCATCCAGAATTGAGAAAGAAGGATCCAATAGATGAAGAAAAAGGGAATGATAATGAGGTCGCTACACAACAACAACAGAGAGCTCAAGGAACAAGCAATAGACAGTGGGTCCCTACTAATAAGAAATTTCCAAGGAATAACGATAACTCAGGTGATGGTAGTAGACTGGAAATTGAGAAAGAAGATGTTACTTCAAGTAACTCCTTTCATGCACTTACAGAAGGAAATACTGAAAATGATACTGAAGCTGAGGAGAAAATACTCACAGATAAAGGAGTGTAGGAAAGTACTAAAGGATGGGTATGTAATACTTTCAACAAGTCAATGGACAGATATGATCAGGAAACAAGTAGGCAAACATTCACAAATATGGAGGGCAGAGATGCACAAAAAAATCAGTCACCAGAATATAATACAGGGCATTCAACATTCAATACTGACTGCAGAATAAGCCTGGCATTAGAGGAGCACACAGTAGTAAATATAGATGAGCTTAAAGATGAAAACAAAAAAGTTATAGCATATACCAATCAACAGAACATAACAAATGAGGTCAATGTTGGACATCATGGAGAAAATCAATCAATTGTAACGTGGACAAAAGGGGAAACAACAGGAGAGGTATTTCCCAGCCCTTTACAGATTGAATGTGCTAATGGTACCAGGATCTCTAGGCAAGAAGGGTTGTTGGCCTTTCCCTATGTGAGCAATCCAATGAATCACCTGGAAATCAAAAAAGAGAACTGCCAACACCTGAGGATACAAGGTTAATTCCTTATGCTAACACACAAAAAAGTTCTCCCATGCAAATGCTTCATGAATTGGTGTCTCATCAAGGGGTAAACAAGGAGAGAATCAAACAATTGAGATCCTTGAACAACAGGAAAGGGCAAGAGTGGAGGAACAGAATGACTGTGAAAACCATATTAATCTCATTGAAGTGTGTAAAGAAGCAGGACTGTCACCACAAGAGATAACAAAGAAGAAGAAAACTAAACCTCAAGGACCTGTTAGGGTCAATCCTATGAGGGCTGGACGAACAAATTCAAAATGAAGTACAAACCTTTGATATGGAATATTAGATTTGTGAGGACTCATCATTCATTCCATAGAGTACAAATGTTGCATAGACACCATAAATTTGATGTGGTGGCTCTAATGGAACCTTTTCAATATATAAGACATATTCAATCATACAAAAGAAGGTTGGGCATGGCATATGCAAATTACAATGTAAATGGGAAGATATGGTTATTTGTACATGAGAATATTCAGGTGGAGGTAATATCAGACTCAGAACAACAGCTGACTGTGAAACTATTATTCGATAATGGTCATCAAATGATCAATACTTTGGTATATGCAAAGTGTAGTTCATTTGAAAGACTACAGTTATGGAATGAGATCTACTCTATTGATCAGAATATGATATATCCATGGATGGTAGGGGTGATTTTAATGTCATTGTGACTTCAGAGGAGAAGATAGGAGGACTACCAGTATATCCTACTGAGGTGGAAGATTTTGCTTGCTGTATAAACTCTTGTGAATTGGTTTATATAAGATTCAATGGAAGTTCTTTCACATGATGGAATGGTAGGGCTGATGAGGAGTGCATCTTTAAAAGATTGGACAGAATCCTTGTATATAATCTTTTTTGGGAGAAATGGGGAATGTAAAATTAGACATCCTTGTTATGTCTGGCTTTGATCATGCACCAATATTATTAACATGTGGTGGACAAGCTCCACTTCTATATAAACCATTCAGATTCCTTAAATTTTGGACTGAGAAAGAAGAGTTTAAAGAGGTGATACTACAGAATTGGGTTGCTGATGGTAATTCGGATGTTTTTATAAACTTGAAGGTGAAGATGAAGAGAACTAAACAGGCTCTGAGAAAGTGGAGTAGAGATTGTTATGGTGATATTTTCCAACAGCTAATCATCAGGGAGGATATTGTCAGAGTTAAGGAACAGTTGTTTGAGCATACACCAACTTCTGTCAATAGAGAAGTACTTAGTAGAGCTCAAGCTGAGTATACTAAGTACATGCACTTTGAGGAAGAGTTTTGGAGGCAGAATCAGGAATTCAGTGGTTCACAGAGGGGGATTGAAATACTAAAATTTTCCATAACTTGGTAAAAGGCAGAAGGAAAAGACTGAACATTGATAGGATTCAGAGAGCTGATGGTACATAGGTTGAGGGGAATGAAGTTGAGACAGAAGCCATCAGATTTTATCATGAGCAATTTACAGGAGAGGGGGTTGATGTGGATATGACCTTACTTGACTTTGCTCATGGTATGGTGACAGAAGAAGATAATGTATAGTTGAACAAACCTCCTACATTAGAAGAAGTCATAAGGGTAGTTTTTGAAATAAATGGAGACAGTGCTTGTGGTCCTGATGGATTTACAGGTCATTTTTATCAATTCTGTTGGGATATTGTTCATCATGATGTATTTGTTGTAGTACTGGCTTTTTTAATGGTTTGACCTTACCAAAAGTTATTACTCACACAAATCTGGTCTTGATCCCTAAAAGAGAAAAGGTGGTTTCATTTTCTGATTTAAGACCCGTCAGTCTGAGTAACTTCTTAAATAAGGTCATATCTAGACTCATACATGATAGACTAGAGGGTCTGATGCCTAAGCTTATCTCAAATAACCAATCTGGATTTGTTAAAAGTAGGAGCATTACAGAGAATGTTTTACTTCCACAGGAAATTATAGTAGAAATCAGAAAGAGGAGTAAGACTGCTAATGTTGTGTTTAAGTTAGACATGGAGAAGGCTTATGATAGAGTGGACTGGAGGTTTATGATGAAAGTCCTAAGCAAGATGGGCGTCAACAATGTATTCTCAGACAAGATTTGGAGACTAGTTGCTAATAATTGGTACTCTGTGTTAATTAATGGGCAAGCCTCTGGATTCTTTCATTCTACTATAGGGGTCAAACAAGGGGACCCCCTATCCCCTGCATTATTTATATTGACTGCTGAAGTCCTCTCAAGGGCCTTGAATTCTCTACACTCATGTCCACAGTATAAGAGCTTTGGGTTACCTAAGTGGAGTGAGAACATTTCTCACTTGGCTTATGCAGATGATACCATAATTTTTGCTAATGCTGACAGTTTCTCAATAAAACTGTTAATGAATACTTTGCAGGAATATGAAAAACAATCAGGGCAAAAGATCAATAGGGACAAAAGTGCTTTTTTGTGCATAATATGGCTGCTCATAGAGATATTCAGCTGATAGAGGAATGCTCAGGATTTTCAAGAGGTACTTTTCCTTTAACATACCTGGGATGCCCAATTGGGCATGCTAGGAAAAGGAAAACACACTTTACTGATCTGATGAAGAAAGTGCTGAATAAACTACAAGCTTGGAAAGGAAAGTTACTTTCATTTGGAGGAAAGGTTGTTCTAATTAATAATGTTCTACAAAGTGTCCCAATATATCAACTATTTGCAATCATACCTCCCAATTGTGTGATTCATGATCCACACAAATTATTTGCAAGATTCCTGTGGAGTTTTAAAGAAGGTTGCAGAAACAAGCATTGGATTTCTTGGACTGAAATTTGTCAACCTAAAATGGAAGGAGGGTTGGGTTTCAGGTCACTATTTGATGTATCAAGAGCTTTGTTTGCAAAACTTTGGTAGAATTTTAGAACCAAACACTCTATGTGGTCACACTTCATGTGGAACAATTACTGTAAGAAGTGTAGACCTCAGATAGTGGAGTGGAATGGAGGGTCTCAGACTTGGAAGTATATGTTACAGGCTAGGGATTCCATAGGTCAAGAAATTTGGTGGCAGCCTAACAATGGTTCCTCTAGTATTATGTTTGATAACTGGTCTCAAATTGGAGCATTACATTACTGTCTTCCAGTATCATTTTCTTCTAATCTAGATCAAGAAGACATTAGTCAATTGATGATTCAAGGCAAGTGGAATGAGGAGTTGCTAAGACATATCCTTCATGAAGGAGTAGCAGATCACATTATTAAAAACATTGATATTGTTCAAGAGTGTGAGGAGATGGATAAACCTTACTGAATGTTCAATCACTGAGGTAAGTTCTCTATCATGTCAGCTTGGGAGAGTTTAAGAACTCCTGGAGTATATCAGGAAGAATTTCTACAAGTATGGGAGAAATGGGTCCCTTTTAAAATCTCTTTCTTCTTCTGAAGATTGATCAAACAAAGAATTCTTATTGGAGAACTCTTGGTCAGGATGGGGCTAGAAGAGGTGGTGTATTGTTGTTGCTGTGACCTGAACAGTAATGAAACATGGGAACATCTTTTTATTGCTTGTCCTAAATCTCAGTTTCTGTGGAACATGGTTGGTAGAGCTGCTGGAGTTGAGGGATCTTTTCTACAACTCAAGGACACCATTTTTAAATGGTGGAATGCAGAATGTAGTGCTAAAATAAGACCCCTTTTCAATGCTATTTTTGGTTTTATCCTATGGGAGATTTGGAAAGGGAGAAATACGGTGAAGCATGGAGGTAAAATGTCTAGGTACAGTATGTTGGCAGAAATTACTAGAAATATTCACATTCTGGCTTTTGTTAGATACCCTTGGTTACAGAACATACCTAAAGAGTGGGCTATGATGGTGCATTTCTTTGAGAATTACAAATCTGTTATATCTACTAGGGTGATTTACTGGGTACCTCCTAGCATAGAGGTGCACAAATGTAATTCAAATGGTGCATCAAAGGGTAATACAGGACCTAGTGCTGGGGCTTTTTGCATCAGAAATTGAGAAGGAGAATTCATATATGCAGCTTCACAGGAGCTGGGAGTCAAAACAAGTCTGGAAGAAGAGGTCATTACCTTAAAAAGGGGACTGCAATTTTGTGTGTCCAACAATTTATTACCTGTTATACTGGAGACTGACTCACTAATGGTATCTCAATTATTGGATGGCAATTGGGAAATCCCATGGAGCATTAGCTTGATGATTAAGAAGATACAATGGCTGAGGAAGGATGGGCAAGTGGAGGTGTCTCATGTGCTCAGGAAAGGAAACAAAGTCGCGGACTTCTTTGCTAATTTTATTTTTTCATATGCAGGTACAGGTTTTAAAGCTTTTAACACATACATGGAAGTACCCAGGGAAGGGAAGGCACTCATCGAATTAGATGCAAATAGAATTCCAAACTTAAGAGTTACCAAATGCCAGAATCCCTCATTTACAGTATAAGGTCACCAGGCTACATCAATACTAACAGCAAGGTGTTCAAGAAGAAGGAACAAGATTTACCTCATCTGATGACCATGGATCTAAATCGGAACCATTTAGACAGTAATATTAGCTCATTGCGAGCTCAATCTGTCAAATGGTAAGGATTTAGGAACATGATATCGGAGAGGTAGCAAGACATAGGAATACAACAAATCAACATAAACATACAAAAGCAAAAGAAAGAGTAAGAATTCTCCAATTTAGTGCGAAATCTACAATACAATACTAGAGAAACATGAATTACACAATAAGGTAGAGAATATAGGGCTCACCTTCAAATGAAAGTATCATATTTGAGCTGCATCAAGTTGAAGAAGTCTTCATCTGACAACATTATATGGCGCTCGTGACAGATTGGAGCGTCTTGGATGTAATCTATCCAAGCTCGATGTTCTCAGGTTCTCGATCTTTCAACAATGGGCGTTGTTCCATCAAAATTCATCTGACAGCAAAGGTGATAACAAGGAATACGACGGCTACCAATTACTTTCCCCTTTTGCGTTGGTCTGAATTTCTGGATTTCTATTTTGCTTTGTTTTTGTTTGGTAATATAGGTCACTTTTGGGCCTAACATTTGGTATAATCTCTTTTTATTTATCAATACCTTTTGGGGCTTTTTAATTAAAAAAAAAACTTATTTTATATAATATTTTTGTAAATCAATTTTAAATTTAATAATAATTCATCGTTATTACATGGAAAGAGACTTATGTAGAAATAAAATGAGAAGTATAAATAAGAATAATAAAAGACAAAAGTATCTAAAATATGTCTAATAAATTTAAACAAAGATAAATTGAGAAAAAGAAATAGCATAGAGAGAAAAATAATGATAACCAAAATAATAATGCTTCATATTGAACCAAAAATAATGAGACATTTTATTGAGATTTGATCCCGAAAACATAACCATCTTGGTCAAAGTTGAACCCCTTAGCCGCTGAGCCATGCTTCTCTTTTGTTTTGAGGGGTTCATTATAATATACGTACTCATAAAATCAGAAATAGACCTTATATATACCGTGTAATTTTTTGACGAGGAGGATCGGGTGAACCCCTGACCTCCACGTGGGTCCGCCCCTGGTCATGTACACCCCTAATGAAAACTATTCAGTTAAGCAAATTAAATATCAACAAAGAAACCCAACTTAATCCAATTTCCAACTCAAAAAATATCAAATCAAGCAGAGAAGAACTTTTTTTAGAAAGTTTTGCAAGAATTAATATTTTGTTTTGAAAGCAGAGAGTAAATTGTTGTTGTTATGCGTGAACAATAACGAGGATGTGGTCACTTTATATAGTAGTCGACAATCAAGAAAGAGTAGAAGGAAAGAAAATTAATTACTGATTTTCTTTAAAAATGCAAAAGGAAAGGAAGCTATTTACTAATTTTTAAATTACCATAATTGTTAGGACCGAAATAAGCAGGTGTAATGCGGAAGCTAGCAAAGCAAACCTCGAAAGACCACGAGTAAGAAGACAAACGAGAAACACACCATAAGAGACAGATTTAACGTGGTTCGGTCAATCAACCTACGTCCACAAAGGAGATGAGCAATCCACTATAAATATGAGAGTACAAAATATAGAGAAACAACCTCAACCAATTCACTCGGAATACAAGGAGGTACACAAATTTCTCCTCCATAACCGCAACTCTCAAAAACCTAGGACTACATTGTGAATGCTAATTAAGTTAGAAGGAACAAGTCTATATATATAGAGTCCTAAAATCTTTCCTACAAGAAAAGGACTAGTAAAATATTAAAACATTTTCCTAAAAGGAAAACTTATTTATGGTAAGAAATCAGGGCAAATAAAACCCAACAAATCTCCCCCTTGGCCTGAATTTCTGACAAAATAAATTTATCCACCTTCTTCACATAATTTTCAACAGATTACATCTCTTCTCCATAATCTCCTCCATCAAATCTACATCTCGACATAGACAATTTCTCTGAAATAATTTCTCCAACAAAAACTCTTCATTACTATCAAAAAGGTTGCGGCTAGAACTACACCCGCTAAGATGAACACCCATCTCTAACATGGTTCCATCCTTGAACCATGGCTCTGATACCACTCTGTTGGGAAAGGCAAGGCACTAACAAGAATGTCCGACAGGATAACAGCGGAATAATACCAAAGTTTAACTTTTCCTTTTAATTTGAACCAAGAGAAGACAAACCAAATTAAGCAATACGAAGAATGGACAGCAAGTATATCAACCAAACAAAAACAACAAGATAAGAATAAGCCAATCACACAAGATACAACGATTTACGTGGAAAACCCTTCGATGTGAAGAGTAAAAAACCACAGGAGCAAAAGCTCCACTATAAACACCAAGAGTTACAAAATTGTTCTCCAAAATTGGCCACAAAACAAGCGCCAAACAACGAGCAACAACAAAATAAGATTGCACCAAAACTACAGAATTAAAGGAGAGATTTCACCCAAAAACGAGCTACTGTTCACACCCCAAAATCAGAAGCTACAGACCTCCAAACCCGATCTCCACCTTCGAATTACAAGAAAAAGATGCTGAAAACTCCTAGTTCAAATTTGAGCACGATCCAACGGTTAACGAAGCGGCAAACTCTATCTGAAGCGGACTGCCTGAGCAGAAAATTTTCTGAAGCAAAACGGAATTTTTCTCTCTTTCTCTCTTTCTCTCAATCTCTAAAACAGATTTCTATTGATTTTTCTCTCTTGTGTTTTCGAAAATAAGACCTAAATAAGTCTTATATATGCCACATAATATTAGTCTTATGGGCTAAAGTGGGCTGGTCCTAATAAGACTTTTATTTATCCACATAGGAAGGGAAAAAATATCCTAAACCCAACAATTATCCCCCTCACAACTATGTGGAGGAGAAAGCCATCCCGGCGATCATGCAACAATCCCCAAACTTCCCTCTTGGCAAAGCTTTAGTCATCATGTCAGAACTATTGTCATTGGTATGAATCTTTTCAAGTTCAAGCAACTTAGAATCCAACACATCTCGAATCCAATGATACCTCACATCAATATGTTTAGACCGACCATGAAATGTAGAATTCTTGCCAAGATGAATAGCACTTTGACTGTCACAATAAAGCACATACCTCTCTTGAGCACAACCAAGTTCACCCAAAAATCTCTTCATCCAGATCAACTCTTTGCAAGCTTCAACAGCAGCAATAAGCTCAGCCTCTGTAGTAGATAAAGCAACACATTTTTGCAACCTAGATTGCCAAGACACAGCTCCCCCTGCAAAAGTAATCAAGTAGCCTGAAGTAGACTTACGAGTATTAACATCACCAGCCATGTCTGAATTAGTGTAACCACAAAGAATAGGCTTCCCTATACCAAAACACAAACTCAAACTAGAAGTGCCACAAAGATATCTCATAATCCACTTTACAGCATTCGAATGCTCTCTTCTCGAATTAGAAAGAAAATGGCTAACAATACCAACAACATGAGCAATATCTGGTCTTGTACACACCATTGCATACATCAAACTACCAACAGCTGAAGCATAAGGAGCTTTCTTCATATCTTCCTTCTCACCATCACTGGAAGGACAATGTCTAGTACTCAATTTAAAGTGCATAGCTAAAGGTGTATTGACAACCTTAGCTTTGTCCATGTTGAATCTACGAAGTTTATGAATATACTTCCCTTGTGACAACCACAACTTCTTGGCATCTCTATCACGGACAATCAGCATGCCAAGAATCTGCCTTGTTAGTCCCAAGTCTTTCATAGCAAAAGACTTATTCAACTCTTGCTTCAACTCTTTAATCCTGTAAGCATTATGACCAACAACAAGCATGTCATCAACATAAAGCAAAACGATAATAAAGTCACCATCAGAGAATTTTTGCACAAAAACACAATGGTCTGAAGAAGTCTTCTTGAAGCCCTGCTGACTCATAAAAGAACCAAACTTCCTGTACCATTGCCTAGGAGCTTGTTTTAAACCATACAAACTATTCTTGAATTTGCAAACATAATTCTTTTTTCCCTTGACTTCAAAGTCTTCCGGCTGCTCCATATAAATTTCTTCATCCAAGTCACCATGGAGAAAAGCAGTTTTAACATCCATCTGTTCAACCTCCAAGTCCAGACTTACAACCAAGCCTAGAACCACACAGATGGATGACATCTTCACAACTGGAGAGAATGTCCCATCAAAATCAATTCCCTTTTTCTAGTTAAAATCCTTCACAACTAATCTAGCCTTATACCGTGGAACTGGGTTACCATCTTCATATTTTACCCTAAAAACCCACCTATTTTTCAAAGTTTTCCGATCGTTAGGTAATATAACCAAATCAAAGGTATGATTATCATGTAGAGATTTCATTTCATCCTCCATAGCATCAAACCACTTTTCTTTTTCTTCACTTTCCATGGCCTCATCAAGACTCTCTGGTTCTCCCCCATCAGTCAAGAGTACATACTCATTGGAAGAATAACGAGATGAATGTATTTTCTCTTTAGTAGTTCTTTTGAGAGAACTCTCTGGAGCATCAATAATAGTTGGTTGCTGACCAACCACATCGTTTTGCACTGAAACATCAGCGGCATACTGGTCATTCTGAATATGATCACCATCTTCAATATCAACTTGATTTTCATCATTTTGAAGATTTTCACCTGGTGGAATAGTCAAAGGCACTGAATCAACATCAACTAGGCTGTCACTACTCTGAGAATCAACTTTATCAATTTTGTCAAGATCTTCAATTGTTTGGTCTTCAAAGAACACAACATCACGGCTTCTAACAAGTTTCTTCTCAACTGGATCAAATAAACGATAGCCAAATTCATCTTGACCATAACCAACAAAGATACATTGCCTAGTTTTAACATCCAACTTTGATCTCTCATCCTTAGGAACCTGCACAAAGGCTTTACACCCAAAAACTTTGAGATAATCATAAGAAACATTCTTACCAGACCAAACTCTGTCAGGAACATCACCATTCAAAGCAATAGTAGGTGATAAATTGATAACATAGGCAACAATATTAAGTGCTTCTGCCCAAAAGGAATCTGGCAGCTTAGCATCTGAAAGCATACATCTAACTCTCGCAACAAGAATTCTATTCATCTTCTCCGCCAAACCATTTAGTTGAGGAGTCTTTGGAGGAGTTTTCTAATGTCGAATATCCTGCTCTCTGCATTATCTATCAAAAGGGTCAATATACTCACCACCATTATCAGAACGAATACATTTCAATTTCTTCCCTGTCTGTCTCTCAACCAAGGCCTGAAAACTCTTGAACACATCAAATAGCTGATCCTTGGACTTCAAAGAGAATACCCAGAGTTTGTGAGAATAATTATCAATAAAAGTCACAAAATAAAGTGCACCACCATGAGACATTACCTTAAAAGGACCACACAAATCAGAATGTACCAACTCCAGCAAATCAAGCTTTCTTGAAGGCGGATGACTCTGAAAAGAAACTCTCATCTGTTTACCTGCTAAGCAATGAACACATTTGTTCAACTTTGCTTGTTTCACTACAGAAAGCAAATTTTTCATAGCCAAATTGTTCATCCCTTTCTCGCTCATATGACTCAGTCTTCTATGCCATAACAATGATGAAGTATCATTCTCCACCAAATTTACTGAACCTCTAAAAATGGAGCCCTGAAAAACGTACAAGTAAGACAACTTGTCACCACGGGCTACAACCATTGAACCTCTAGTAAGCTTCCACTGGCCAGCACCAAGGGTATTAACATAACCCTCATTATCAAGGTATCCCACGGAAATCAAATTCAAGCGAACATCTGGAGCATGTTTGACATTATTGAGAACTAGTTTGGAACCATTATTACTCTCCAAACAAACTGTCCCAATACCAAGAACTGCAACCTCATGATTATTACCCATTTTTAACATCCCAAAATTACCTGGAGTATAAGAAGAAAATAATTCCTTCCTGGGTGTGACATGAGAAGTAGCACCCGAATCCATAAACCAGCTAGACTCATCGCGAACAAGATTGACGGCATTTTCATCACAAGAAACAAGAAGATCATCATTAGCAACAACAGCAACACGATTTTCATTGTCACTTTCTTTCTTTTGTTGTCTCATATCTCTCTTGTACTTAAAATAATATTTCTTGATATGCCCATTCTTGTGGCAATAGTCACATGTAACATTCTTATATTTAGATTTTGACTTACCTCTACTTTTATCTCTGTCATTCTGACCTCTGAACTTGTTTCTCCCCCTATCTTCAGTAACCAAAACATCGGAGTGTGAAGTAGAAGAAGATGAGCCTTGAGATATTCTTCCCATCTCTTCATTCAAGACACCACTCTTAGCATATTCCATGGTCACAACACCACTGGGAGCAGAATTAGTCAAAGAAACTCGAAGAGTTTCAAAAGAGTCTGGCAGAGTATTAAGAAGCCATAGTCCCTGTAT
>JAJONR010008819.1:0-17960 GCA_029582245.1 Solanum etuberosum
GTTCAATATATTATTTTTATTCAGTTTTTAAGCTTTTGTATGCTTGAGTTAGTCTTCCGCTTGTAGTCAGCCAGGATGAGGGTTCGCTTGGGGACCAGCAATGGTTCTCGAGTGCCGGCCACTTCCAGGGTGTAGGCTCGGGTCGTGACATATATATATATATATATATATAGGTAGGTATCTATATTTAAATTAAAGTATTATATATGTCACGAATGTATTATCAAGCTAATAAAATATATTATTTTATAATGTTCTGAATTTTTTTTAAAAAAAAAAACTCACAACAAATTTGAAAATATGTGGATATATATGAATCATTTAAAATTTATCATTTACAAAATAAATTTTATATTCAGTAATATGGAATAAACATTTTCATGTTGTCCCTACACTAAATTAAAATCTAATAACTATAAAAATGGGAACATTAATTAAAAGTCCTATTTATTTATGTAAGTATAAAATTTATTAGAAATTCAGCTATTGTACATTAATTATTTAGTTATAACATTATAAATTCTCTTAGTTATTACTAATTATTGCAAATATTATTCACACTCATTTACATTCTTTAGTTATAATATTATGAATTCTCATAATTATTACATTAATTATATATATCTTTCATCTTTCCTTATATTAACCTTTGACCAATAATTTTTCATATTATTATATCCCCTATATATGTTATAACACGGTGTTGAAGTATATGAACTATATCTTTTTTGGGTGTAAGATAAACATGTAATTATATATATGATTTCACAGATAGAATATATTTTTTAATTTTAACTTTTAGTTTTTTCGGTAAAAAAAAGGATTTTTTTCTCAATTAAATATGGACAGTCAGATAACTATCTTTGATTTATGTACACAGTCAATAGAGAAGTCAAATATGAGAGCCAACAACAAGAACGACGTCTATTATGTTATAACTTATAAAATAAAAATTAATATACAAAAATTGTTCTAAAAAAATACATCTAAATAGTTTAACGTGGAATACACCTGCAAAGCACATCTGGTTAGATGACAAGAAAAATGCACAACAAATATCGTCTATAAGGTAATATTAGTAAGATACAACTAATTACATGATTGAACCTCATCATATTGAAATAAATACATACATTATTGCATTTAACTAATAAAATATTTCATTGACCATCTTCATAGGTTCGCGTGAATAAGAGATATATATGACGATCCACATTGAACATTCACAAAAGAATCTGCAATATTATTTTGTGCAAAACTTATTATTCAAATCTTCGCTTAAATAAGCAAAATACTATTTACTATAACATATATTTTCTGAATTGGTAAGTCGAAAAACTAGTATATATATAAAGGAGAATGTTAGACTTGCTGATGTGGCACCTCTCTATGAGCTACATTTGCATTTATCTTTTTTTCTCCTTTTTTGGGATTTAAAAAATAATAATAATAATACATTATCTATTAATTAAATGACTTAAAAATGCCTCACAAAATAAATCCTACTCGAAAGCCCACATATGAGTAATCAATGAGATCTTTAAGACAAACCAATAAAAGCTCAAATAACCTATTGACAGCCCACGTAGTAGCTATATCAATGTCTTATCTTAAAAATTCAATTAAGCGTTTCAAATTTTCAATCTATCCTTCTTCTCCTCAGGTGTATTATCTCTTACCAAGATTCAGGTATCGATTTTCACTATTCTTCTACTCAGTTTCGTAATGAACATCATTTGTATTTAACTAAATGTCTATTCTCTCTGAATAACTGTATTTAATTAATTCTTGAGCCTTTTCATATTCCATTTTTTGTGCTATATATATATATATAGATAAGAAGTGAATCTTTTTCATGTTGTAGATTCTTGCTTTTAATTGGATTTTTAGAATGACCTATTATTTACTTTCAGAGTTGGTTACCGCTAGAGATGATTTGATGCTAAGGGTTAGGATTTGTAGAATGGTGTGATGTGATTATTTCGAAGAAAAAACGATGAGTTGATCAGTTTGAATATGATTTTTGTTGACAAAAAGGTACTACATTACATAATTCTTACTCTTTTATACACATTCTTTTTACAAGTCTTAATTTTCTGGGTTGGGGCCTGGCGCGTCGCGCCAGTCAGTGCGCCCCAAACCCTCCTCTGAAGTTTAGGGGTTGGCGCCCCGCGCCACTCAGTGCGCCAGGGTCACCTGCCCCATCCAGTTTATCGTTGGTTGCTCCGTTTGAGTTCATTTAAAGTGCACCTTCACTCATTTTCGATTCTAACTACTCTAAGCTACTTCTAAACACCTAGAAATCATTCATAACATGATCATAACCTTAAATTCATAATTCAAATTTAAGGTAGAGTTAAGAGTTAAGTTTTGAGAATTCTTTCGAACATTCTAAGAAAGTCCCCTTGAGTCCTTTTGTGGAGTCTTCTACAACTTATAGTAACTTGTTTCAAGACTCGAGCAAGTGAGTATGAGGATGAGGAGAATGTACTCTTGAGTCTACTTTGTCATCATGAGATCTTTCATATCATGAACCATAACTCGAACCATATCAGGTATTCAGGATCATCAACAGGAGCTTCGTTGATACCACATGGAGTTCGAGTTAGCTATGGTGAGCCTCCATGATTCCGGAGGATTTCATTTACTTTTCAGTTATATATCAGTTGTTAGGATGTCGTGGGTCTTGTCCCGACTTCCATATTTGCCAGTTAGAGGCTTCATAAATAGATAGTAGAGTTTGAGAAGTCTGTTTTATTTATCTTATTAAATGTATTAAAGACTTGAGTTGCCTATTGTTGGTTAGCTGAATATTCTATTTTATTTAGAGTTATTCATTTGAGTTAAAGATTTGTAATTGAGTTTCATGAATTTCATTTTGTTTTAAGCTTTGTATGCTTGAGTTAGTCTTTCGCTTGTAGTCAGCCAGGATGAGGGTTCGCTTGGGGACCAGCAGTGGTTCTCGAGTGTCAGCCACGTCTAGGGTGTAGGCTCGGGTCGTGACAGAAAATTTTCATTTTCATGAGAATTTTTCCTCTTATATCCACCACTAGCATGATGCTTGATGTTCTTGCTTTTGTTGGTGTAGAGTGCTTCTTCCTCATTTTTCACTGAGAGTCCTGCCATTTGTTTCGCCATTGCTTCTTGGCCAGCAAGCAGATTTTCAAATTCAACAAGTGATGGCTGATTTGGCCATCCTTGTACAGCTACAACGAAACCTCTGTATTCAGGTCTCAAACCATGGATAATAATTCTTTTTACTTTGGTTTCCCCAATTGGTGTCGTTGAATCCAAATCTGAAATTTCACAGCATGTCCTCTTGACATTGTGAAAGTACTGGGCAACTGTCATATCACGTTGCTCTGTTGATAATAATTCGTTCTCCAAAAGTTGCAGCCTTGCATCGTTCTTCTTTGAGAAAAGTGCAGCAAGTGTGTCCCATGCTTCTTTTGGCGTTTTAGCATCACGAATATGCTCCAACACATCTTCATCGATTGTTGTTTTGAGCGCAAACATTGCTTTTCCTGCTTTGATCTTCCACTTCCGCAATGTTCCATTTGCATCCTCTGCCTCTGGTTGTTCAACTTCGCTTCCGTTGACAACTTTTCAGAGATCTTGACTTTGCATATAAGAAACTATACATGTTGCCCATGTATTATAATTCTGATTATTGAGTTTTTTTATTCCGCCAACTACTTTAAGGTCATTCATTGTGCTGGCTCTGATACCAAATGTCAAACTTAACACGATGGAAAGCTCAGTAATCAACACAGAAATAACAAGGAAAGAAAAGAAGAAACAGAAATTGAAAACAGTTTGCAAGGAAAAGTTGCTTACTTTATTCAATACGCTGAGATGGTAATATAGGCTTACAGAATTTTAGGAATCCTAACCCCACTAAATAACTACTTAATTTCAATAAACCAATTTCCCTAAACTCTAGGAAAATAAATCTGCAATACTATAAACTAGGAAAAGCATTACGTGCTAACAAAATAACAAAGTAACAACTAACTAGAATATAGCTACTGCCAAGACTTAGTCATGTAGAAAAAATAGGTTGATGTTGAACGATTTTAACACGGCCAAGTTCTCTAGTTTTACATATACATTAACTATCATCTTCAAGGCGGGGACGTTAAACACGGTATTCTAGTAAAGCCTCAAGTTAGTGATCTTCAAGGCGGGGACGTTAAACACATACCTTCACACCTTATGCTCAAGTATTCGAAATTTAGTAAAGTTTCAAGTTAGTGATCTTCAAGGCGGGGACGTTAAACACATTCCTTTACACCTTATACTCAAGTATTCGGAATTTAGTAAAGCCTCAAGTTAGTGATCTTCAAGGAGGGTACGTTAAACACATCCCTTCACACCTTATGCTTAAGTATTTGGGACCTTGTAAAGCCTTGAGAGTAGTGTATTTTTTCAAGGCGGGGACGTTAAACACAGTATTCTAGTAAAGCCTCAAGTTAGTGATCTTCAAGGCAGGGACATTAAACACATCCCTTCACACCTTATGCTCAAGTATTCGAAATTTCGTAAAGCCTCAAGTTAGTGGTCTTCACGGCAGGGACGTTAAACACATCCCTTCACACCTCAAGATCAAACTCTTGTATTGTGATAAAGCTCTCCATTGTTTAGCCTCCGCAAAATACAAATATTATTTATGTTTGTCTCTGAAAAGAAAGACACACAAAAAAAAAAAAAAAGGGAATAAAGCAAAAAAAAACACGAACCTTGATAAATGGTCGTGGAAGCTCCAACGATCTGCAAGAAAACTTGCAATTGCTGATGTTGAGAATAAAAAATAATAATAAGAGCAAGCCTCCTTTTATAGATGATAAGAGGCGGTGAGAAGATCCTTTCCTATCTTAACTATAATTCTTCTTTAGTTAGGATCCTAGGAAGGAATTTTATTTTTTATTTTTTTTCTCTTTTTCTATCTTAATTATAAATTCGCCTTCAATTAGCATTTTAGGTTGAATTTTGTAAGAATTGAAAAGGACAAAAAATAAAGGAAGTGCAAATCTAGTTAAAAAGTGGCACTGGCTGAGTTAAAGACTTTAAGTGGAGTCTTCTTAATTACTCAAATATAATATAATATATATATATATATATATATATATATATATATATTCCTCTAATTATGATGGAGAAATAATATATTAATTAAATATATTTATGGTTAACTTTAAAATACACGATATACAATTATCGTGTAATTAATACTTCAAGTCTAGTCTTCAAAAGATAAACTATTTTGACAAGACTTGAAGCAGGGGCATTTGTAGACATTGAAATTTTGTAGGACTCAATTGGAACTTTAGAAGGTGTGTTCAGTTTCAATTAGAATTTTTGGAGACTACTCAACCCTAAATCCTAGTTCATGCCTATATAAAGAGTACTAAATTCCCTTAAAAGGCATCTCGATATATTCCACAAAAGTCATGGAATATTCATATAGAGGTCAAATCTAAATCATCCTAGTTCGAGAAATACGCCACTAACGGCTCTCGAATCATAGATAAATCTTAAGAGAGTGGAATCAAGGGAGGAACAGAGTTGTACCTGCAATCTTTATCAATAAAGTTATGTTTCTTCTTATTTTATTGTGATTGCAATTTATTTTCTATCATTTTAAAATTTGTTGCAAACAAATTGGCACGCCCAGTGGGACCAAATTTGCCCTACATCTCTTCTCTCATAAATCAAATCTGAAAATCTGAAGCTGCGAAGGTGGAAGAATGAGTACTTCAAACCTCGTCTTTGAGTTTCATCGAGTCTACACTCCGACAAGCCTTGAAGCAGGGGGCATTTGTAGACATTGAAATTTTGTTGGACTCTTCAAGACGTGTTCAATTCGAATTGGAACTCTAGAAGGTGTGTTTAGTTTCAATTAGAATTCTTGAAGGCTACTCAACCCTAAATACCAGTTCATGCCTATATAAAGGGTACTAAATTCCCTTAAAAGGCATCTCCACACAAGTCATGAAATATTCATATAGAGGTCAAATCTAAATCATCCTAGTTTGAGAAATACGTCACTAACGGCCCTCGAATCATAGATAAATCTTAGGAGAGTAGAATCAAGGGAGGAACAGAATTGTACCCGCAATTTTATCAATAAAGTTATATTTCTTTCTTATTTTATTGTGATTGCAATTTATTTTCTGTCACTTTAAAATTTGTTGCAAACAATGTTTACTCTTTTTTTTGGAAAAAAAGAAGAAGAAGGTCAAACATATAGCATTAGATTAATGGTGTATAAGTTATGTATGAAATTCTATAAAAAAAAAAATAGTAGTTATGTTCATAAATATCCTGATTTTATCTTTAACTTAAAAAAAAATCCTGATTTTCAAAATATAAACAATAAGACTTTTTACAACTTAGATTTAAATATTTACAATTAACTAAATAATTTAAAGTGCTTGGGGATAAAAGTTTAATATAATATTTTGAACACATTCATTATAATTATCAGGTCAAAAGGCAAAGTAAAAAAGTTGAAAAGTTTTGTTTTCCTTTCACTCAAAGTTAATCTTACACCATTTTTGAAACAAAAAGTAAATAATCTCCTCGCAAACTTTTAATTGAAGAAACATTAATATTGCACTACGATTCATGCAATCTGTTGATTTTCTAACATTATTCTACCAACAAAAAGGAAATTTTAACACTAGCGAGAAATTTAATTTAGATGGTTGTTATTTTTTCCTTTTTGCTTTAAAACTTATTTTTTGACTTATAAATAGAGTTTATTTTATTAACTTCTCATATTATTATCTCAGTGCATTCACTTGGAGGTCATGAAATTGGAGTGTCACAATTAGTAGTAAGACAAAGTAAGAAACATCAATTAGACATATTTTATAAAAAAGAACTCAAATCATATTTTTTAATAGTATTTATTTTTTAAAGAAATAATATACTCATTAATACGGGTTACACGCGCAAAGCGCGTGTCCAGAAACTATATTATTATAAGTGGGAAGATCTTAACTTCAAAGTTGAATTACGATTTTACCTCTTCACTAAATTTAAATATTATTTAAAAAACTAATTAATAATATGAAATAATAATTATATGGTATTAATCCATTATATTTCTAGATAGAAGTAATTCACAGAATATTTAATTTGTTTTCATTCTAAAATGGAGTTTAGTAGATGAAGTGTTTTGTAACAACAAAAGACAGTAAATTATATCCTTTAAAAACTGAAATATCCTTTAACATTAAACAACAAAAATGTCCTTTGAATTACCAGACATCTTAATATGGCACACATATTTAATTTTTAGTTAGAAACTTTACATATCCCAACTTTAACCTATCTAATTCTCATAGATGTTATGTATATCATCAATTTTTAATGACTTTTATAATTTCTGACTTATAATTATACATATCAAAAAATTGTTTTCAAAATCACTTTATATTAATGCATACACTTAGTTATTCTGATGTATAATTGTTGATGTATATTGCTCATCATAATCACTGTATGTTAATGCATACACTTAGTTATTCTAATGTATAGTTGTTGATGGATGTAATTGTTCATCACATATGCAACAAAAAAGAGGTAAATCTATTTATGCTTTTGTTAGTTATTGAGGAAGTTCCTCCATTCTTTTACACTGGAATTGTTTCTCTCATTATTTTTTGTTATTTAAAAGTTTGAGAATTCATTAGCTATTTTATTGTTTTTAGTCTACTCTATTTCATCTTATTTTCGAATATTTATGGGATGAACATAATGTACATCTGAAGCTGTATATTTATTGTGATATTATAATAATCTTACAGTATTAATAAAATTCAAGTTTTTTCGCTTAATTATTCAATGTAATAGATATTGATAAATTTTTAGATATTCTCTTCAAACATTATGTGACATCCACAACTAATAACTCATGTGAAATTTAAGTATCAAAATGATACAATTTCTCAAAATTATTTGATATGATTGTCAGATTGTCCATTTGATGTTAAGCTTTAGTTTGGTGTTACACTCCTCTTTTGAATACTTAATTTTATGAATACTTATTTAAAGAAATTTCTTTAGAAGATAAAGAAAAAAACTGGCGTAAAACAATCTGTTTCATAAACTAATACTACTTGTTAGAATTTCTTAGTCTAATACAATCTAATTTACACTCAAAGATTAGTCAAATCTACTTTAGGAAAGTAAGACATGACAAACATATATTTTGGGACGGGGGAAGTATCTCTATCACAACTAATTACTATGCACTTGCTTTTTCCCCTTCTACTTTTAGACAATTCATTACATACATATTGTAATTGTATTTAAATCATTTACAAATATTTATATTAAGTAGCATGAAATAAACGTATATTTTCTATTCTGAAATTCAGTTTTTTTTTTTATAAGTACATAGAAATCTTGTAGTAATTACAAGGGACAAACGTGCAACGCACGTTCCCAAAAATTAGTGTATATATATATATGGTGTTAGAATATTGAGTTTTCCTTGGCAAAAATGTCTCTTATGGTATGTTATGTCATATATATGATATTGGTAGGTCCCTTCTAACTTCTAAGGTGTTCAAATATGACCAAAGAAACCTTTCCTTGTCCCCAATTTTGGTCACTACTGCATTATTGATGAGATTGCATTTGACTTCAACCATTCCTGTCTTATCCAATGTTTCTAGATTTATTCAAATATGTCCCTTGGTGCATATCGGATACTCCAAAATAATGTATTTTTTGAGGATCCAACACAGGAGCGACAACATTTTGGAGAGTCCAAACAACATAGGTCTTATCTTTATGGTCGCAAAAATTGGCTTATATACTGATCACGCTGTCTGATCTTAATTAGTTATGAGGTGAGATATAAATCTAATGATAGAGAAAAATATGGGATGGTGAATTGCACCAAGGATGTGGCATAGTGATAAATGAAGTTAAAGGAGAACTATGAGGTTTCGGGTTCAAATTCCATTGAAGGCAAAAACATTGCGGGTCGTCTGGTTGATATACAAGTTATGCAAGGATTACAACGAATAATTCGCATTATCAGCTAACTAAATAATGTATGTCCTGCATTAGGAATCCCCTTTTATTGACCAGCAACTTCATTCTTACTTTGCTAGCTTGACACAGACATTTTGGGCACTACCTTTAAGAATGAGTACTTAAAAAAGACAGGATATATTGAGCTAAAATTTAGAGCAATTTAGTTCATTGTGAGGTAAGAAAAAAATTGGTGTCCTTCCAGAGATTAGTATTAGAAGTGCTGAAACTGTCTTCACACTAAATATGGCTTCTGCACCTTCAAATGATCTTGGGATTGCAGCCCTCACCCTTTCAGTTGTGTTCCTTACAATTCTATGGTACAAATTGAACAAGGAAGAATCCAGGTTGCCACCAGGGCCTCGTGGCCTTCCGATTGTGGGATTCTTACCATTCCTCCGCACCAATTTGCATCACCAGCTCACAGAGTTGTCTCAACAGTATGGTCCAATATACAAGTTTTGGCTAGGAGGAAAACTATATGTTGTGTTGAATTCACCATCCTTAGCCAAAGAAGTTGTTCGCGATCAAGACTCCGTTTTTGCCAACCGTGACCCTCCAATTGCAGGATTAGTAGCCACATATGGTGGACTAGATATTGGATTTTCTCCCTATGGCTCCTACTGGCGTGATATGCGCAAACTGTTTGTAAGGGAGATGCTAAGCAACAAGAACCTTGAGGCCTGTTATAGCCTTCGGAGACACGAGGTCAGAAAGACAATCAGAAATGTGCATACCAAGATTGGCAGCCTCACTGACATTGGTGAATTGGCCTTTGTAACTGAAATGAATGTAATCATGAGTATGATCTTTGGCAGCAGTTTTGTAGAGGAGATGGAGAAGCATAAAAATGATGGAACTGAATTCAGGGAATTGGTGATAAAATATCTTCAAATACTGGGAAAGCCAAACATATCAGACTTCTTCCCTATGCTTGCAAGGTTTGATTTACAAGGAATACAGAAAGAGGCGGAGGCTCTTTTGAAGTCGGTTGAAAGTATATTGGACCCTGCCATAAATGAACACTTGAAGATGCTTTCAGACAGAAGAGAAGGTGAAATCCAGGGGAATGAGAAGAAAGACTTTATACAGATCCTGTAAGAGCTAATGGAGCAGAAAGACATCGGTATATCACTGGACTTGGTGAAAATAAAGGCTATCTTGGTGGTAAGTTTCCTTTATCTTTTCTATATCGTTGCTCCTCTCGTTAACCTTGTTTATCCTGTGGATTCCATCATATTACTATTGAAAATACAATTTATTAATAAAAAAAGTGTGTTCTCTCTAACAACTTTAGTTTTTAGATGAGATGGTCACACACTTCAACAATTACTTTATCAGTCTGAAGATTTAACAGTGTCATACAAACTTTGTAAGACTAATTTAGCTAATTATGTGATTCAAGCATCTTAATCAAGAACTCTAATCATTTCTCTAACCACATATTGGTTATGGGTAGGGCTGTTCAAAATCGAACTAAAACAAATAACCCGAACCGAAAAAAAGTTATTGGTTTATCAGTAATGAGTTATTGGTTTAGCGGTTCAGATAACGGTTTTGATTTTTTTTGTTATCAGGTTATCGGTTCATAACGGTTTGAGGTTTTTTATTAATGGGTTAACCGATAACCCGATAGTAAATTAAATAATTATATTTATACCATTTTGTATATAAAGTCCTTGACTTAGAGTTTAGTTTCCTACTTTTATTTCTGGCTATCTCATAATCTTGGTTATTCTATAATGTAAAAGTGTTTGCTTTTGAGCAAAAGATGCAACTTGTGAACTCATGTACATGATTCATTCAATTTGTCACCTTGTTTCTAAGTGATTTTTTATTAATTTATTTTTGTGTCAAATCTTAATGGTTAAACCGATAATCGAACCGATAACAATCAATAACCAATAAACCAATAACCGATAAGGCAATATCTTAATGGTTCTATAACGGTTTTGCATCTCTACAAACCGATAACCAATAAGTCAAACCGATATACTTCAAAACCGAACCGAACCGACCGATACGCAGCCCTAGTTACGGGTTCGAGCCATGAAAACAGTCAGGTTGTCTAATCACACCCAAGGGTATGGCTCTTCTCCGGACTCTGCTAATGCGGGATGTTTTGTGCACCGGATTGCCCATTTTTTAAAGTCCTAAAAAGATATACAACTCATACCTAAACATGAATGTCGTGGCCCCCTACATGCTGCGGCCCCATACAGACAGGGGCAGAGCCACAAGAAGTTATGAGTTCGCAGAACCAGTAGCTTTGACCCAAACTATTTATTTCTATTAAGAAATTCACTTAACATATACAAATAATATATCCGAAACCCAATAAACAAAAAAAAGGTGTGGTTCAGAACCTATAAACTTAAAATACTGGATACGCGTCTACCTACAAGTAGAATCAAGCATTACAAAAATTCATGTGATGACTAAGTTCCTTTCCCCTGTCTTTTTGTATGTTTCTTCATTGTAGGACATTGTTATTGGTGGGACTGACTCTACAATCACAACGGTCGAGTGGGTAATGACAGAGCTTCTGAATAATCCGGAGACAGTGTCAAAGGTGCAGCAGGAATTGAAACATGTTGTAGGGATGAATAACATTGTTGAAGAATCCCACTTACCAGAGCTGCACTATCTTGATGCAGTTTTAAAGGAGACGTTACGTTTACACCCTGCATTACCACTGCTTCTCCCAAAGCGCCCGAGCCAATCTGCAATAGTAGGTGGATACACAATACCTGAAGGAACTAAAGTATTCTTGAATGTTTATGCAATTCATAGGGATCCTCAAGTGTGGGAAAGTCCACTAGAATTCCAGCCTGAAAGGTTCTTGAGTCGCTCGACAAATTTAGACTATGCTGGAAATAATATGAAGTACCTTCCATTTGGTTCAGGGAGGAGAATTTGTGCTGGCCTTCCTTTAGCAGAGAAAATGGTCATGTTTATGTTAGCTTCATTGTTGCATTCCTTTGATTGGAAACTCCCTGAGGGAGAAAACGTTGATCTTTCAGAGGGATTTGGACTTGTCATCAAGAAAAGCAAGAGGCTATTCGCTATCCCTACATCCAGGTTACCAAATTTCGATCTATATCAGTAAAACCAAGAAACTATAAGGGGAGTAGCATTTTTAATATCTGAGTGTATTAGTGTACGATGAGTAAAGAGGTCAGCTAATGTAAATTGTATTTTAAATAAAATATGTACGTGTGGGATTACACTAGGTATGTTGTTATATTCTGAAATTGTTCATAGTTGCACTATGAGTTGGAACTTTATTAAGGGCTTGAAATGGCGAAGTCCAGAACTTAGTCACACATTCTTGTATGACCACACATTCATCTTAACATTTGCATCTCTATAAAACTCATCTTGTGAATATATTGGAGTTCAATGACGCAACATTCCCTACTGTATAACAATATTGCCTTTAGTATATATGTATAGTTATTCTGTGAACTACCTTTCACAGAGTATGCTATTGAAGAATTTGTGTGAAATTTCAGCTTGGAAAGAAAAGAAGCATCAAGTAGATAAGTCATCATGTTTCAAAAATCTCAAAAGAAGAGGTGAGTGTTCAGAGTTGATCTACAATCACCCTCTCACTAGGCATGAACTCCAGACTATTTGCCTTATTTATGTTTTGCTTACGGCCATTTTACACGCGATTCTATAACAGTACACAGTTGTGCTTATCTTCCCTTAACTAGCACTGTCTATTTTTACATATCATGCACATTTGACAAGAGGAATTGATGATGATCAAGCAGAAGCGGCAGCTTTGTAAATTGGGAGGTCCTTTGGAGAATTAGGTGGAATATTGAGAATTGGGTTACTCTCAAAGAAATTAACTGGTTTTATCTCAAACTTGATGATACTGTTGGAATTATAGGGAAATCTTCTTGGCATGGAATATGATGGAACCCTAATGTATACCACACCACTATGTCTTTATTCTTAATTGCCCCGTCTCTGCAAAATACAAACAAACAAAAAAAGTACTATGACATTAGCTCTGATAGCACTAGGGCTCGTCATAGGCAGGATATTTGCACTACCCAACAAACACTTGTCACGCACAATATGTTGTTCCTTGAAATTGAACTATGACATTAGCTCTAATACCACTAGTTAGTATCAAGTGTTTAACATCATGTCAAAATTTATACTTAACTGATAGCAAGGTCACAAAGTTATTTCTTAACCAAGCTCATCAAGCAAGTTTTATGTTCAACCATGATACCGACTTGGGCCATTCCTGGCCCATTATCTCCTAGGACTCGCCATAGGCAAGATATATGTTGTCATTACTCACCAATAGCATATTATTATTTCATATCATCACATTATATTACCTACAACGTGTTACTATTCATAGAAAGTATAATATAGTCGGTAACATGGAAAAAGGAGTAAATAATCTATTGTAATACGTTAAAATACACATAAAATCTTTACACTATCGGTGCGTTAAGTTAAATTTAAGAGTGGGGATAATGTGATTTACCTGTTAGACCAAACAACAAGAGTGTCATCGCCTTGATTTTGGTAAAACCACAAGATTCAAAAGTCTTTTTTACTTTTTTAAACTTCGTGTCTAGTCAAAACCAAACAAACAAATTGCAACGGAAAAGTAAAACTAAACAGAGAAGGGATAATGTGATTTACCTGTCAGACCAAACAGCAAGAGTATCATCACCTTGACTTTGATAAACAAACAAGTCAGCAGCCCATTGCTCAGATTCATTATAAGGTGTGACCCAAATTTGGTTATTAGTAAAAGCAGCTCTCTTCTGAGGAGGATCATCGTGGTCAAGTAAACTAGAAGCAGTCCCACCAGGAACAACTTTGTAGCCAACATGGTTCCCAACTCTTGACTTCTTATTAGAATTAATCACATGGAATTATGAAGGATCATATAGTTTGGGCTTAATTTGTGCATCTTTTTCAGTTTTAGCTACATTTCTAACAGCTTTTAAGTAGCTTATTCGCGGTGATTCTCCGGGAGAAGTCATCTCCTTCTGGAGATTCACTTTCACGAAAGAATTGTTCGATGGACCATCGATGTCCATGTCGAGATGGAAAGTTACGTAGTGATCATGGACGACTCCTATTATGTTTTCAGATAAGAGAGTGCCATAGAGATACTCATTTTGATTTACTTGATTCATGTTTACATATGGAGAGCCTTTCACCATCAATATTCCACGTAGTCCAACCTATATGACAAAAAAATAAAATTGAAAAAAAGAATCTTTTGAAATTAGAAATAATATCAAAGAAATCTTAACTAGGAAAGAAGAATCTTAGACTATTTTATTTAAGGGTGTGGCCTAACGATAATACTTTCACCGGTGGATAAAAGACATAATATATTAATATGTTCTAACTTGGCCTCAATTGACATATATGTCCTCTAACTTTGGGTGTATACAAATAGGCATATCCTTCCAGTGATGGTGAGAAGGAAGATATGAAGAAAGTTCCTTATGCTTCAGCTGTTGGTAGTTTGATGTATGCAATGGTGTGTACAAGACCAGATATTGCTCATGTTGGTATTGTTAACCGTTTTCTTTCTAATTCGGAAAGAGAGCATTGGAATGCTGTAAAGTAGATTATGAGATATCTTTTTGGCACTTCTAGTACCATAAAATGATCAACAACTTCTGTCCTTAAGATGTGACGTTTTCGGTGCTCCGCACCTGTCATTACTCCTTTATTTATTTTCTTGCCGTTTATTTTTATGTGGTCAGTATTTATTATAGCACACAAAAATATATGTATCTCAGTGTATTTTCTCAATATATGTTAGAAAACTCTTAATTAGTGGTAACATATTTAATATTTTGAAAGTATAGATAATAATAGTATATATGATAGTAAAGTATGTCTAATTATGTAGTTTTTTCATAAATATCAGTTACTATGCCTATTATTGAATGGTTAGAGGTCATAAATATTAGTTAAGATCAAATTAAATGGTACGTTTATATATTATACCTAAACTATATCTGCCCCTAACTACAAACACATATAATTCAAATTTTGAATGAATTATAGGTGTGCTATTTATAAATAATAATTTTTCTTTCTTTTTGTTTTGGTGTGTGGCTTTGTAGTTTCTAATCTATCAGTTGTTGAGATAGCCGAGTTGCCCTAAGGTACTAAATTAAGGTTTTGATTCGAAAAGGATCATCGCATGTCTTCATCAATGTATATTAATTTAAGGCTTAAGTTATTTGCGGCCCCTTAAAGTTATCCGCATAATTCACTAGACACCTCAATTAGGGCTAGTACCTATTGAACACTTTTATCTATTCAAAACTTGTTCCTATTAGACATTTTTTGATAATAAGTAAAAAAAAATAAAGTGGGTGTAATACACTTGCCTATGATGTGGCAAAATAACTAATAAAAAGATAACATGTGGCGTTGGGCCCAACAATTATAGAAAAAAAGAATTTTATGTTAAAAAGAAGGGTAAACAACATAAATCCCACTAGATTAGGGGTTAATTACTTCTCTTCCCGTGAGTTTTCGATATTACAATTTTTATCATATTTTGGTCTCAGATACATGCTATGCAGACATACCTAATTATATGTATCTAAATATGGAAGGTATATGTATCTAAATAGGAGCAAATCACGTGTTTTCCTATTAATTTCTTCCCCAATTCTTCTATGAACTTTTTCTCCCAAAAATTTCAAAAAAAAAAAAAAATCTTCTAATTTTTTTTAGCATCAGAAATTTTCTCATAGGTACATATAATTTTAGTTCAGATACGTGTACATTTTATCAGATACATAAATTTTTAATCAGATACATGTGTATACACGTATAATTAATCAGATACATATTTTTATTACCATCTTTCCTCCCTTCCCCTTCATCTCTCTCCTCTTCGGCAATAGAAAAAGCGGCCATTGATGCAACTGATAAGAAAATATAAGTATTTTATTGTTGAATCAGTCCAATATCATAGAAAAGTTTGTTTCTTCAATGTATAATAAATTGGATATCTGACTTTCACTTGTTGATAGTCTTAGAGAAGACACGAGCATTGATACATTCTTCTCCTCCAATGGAGGAGTCATCCCTGTCCCGAGACTTGAGAGTATTTTGGGAGATGGACATGGGAGGGGAAAGATTAGGAGAGAGGGGGCTGATTTGGGGTGAAGAAATAAATTAGGAAGATAATTAAATGGTAGGACTCTATTTTAGGCTATTTTCAAAGAGATATGCATCTCCTTAAATTTGGAAAAGAAAGAGTTGATGTGAGAGAAATAATTTGAATTTTAAGATAATTATTCAACACCATATTTAAGAAATTTGTATATCTAATTAAATTTTTTAAAATATATGCTATAAATATTAAAAGTGGTATTATGTGTAATTGTTTTAAACTAGAGATAAAATAAGTATATATGGTAGTTAAGTATGTCTAGTTAGGTAGTTTAACCTAAAAAGAATGAAAATTATTTCAAATAAATTTTCCATCTAATTTAAAAAAAAAAAAAAAAAATGAGAAGCCCAACCCTACCCCAGCCCCCTTTCTTCTTCATCTTCTTCGTAGTAAGATTTTCTTTCTCAAACGACAAAATTCAATTTATTTGCTAATTGCTTTTATAATTATTTTTTATTCCTAATACGTGAGAGCGAGAGAAAGATATTCAAAGAGACTGATACAAGAGTGATGAAGAAAGAGAGTCTGTCAATCGTCTTGAAATCGATAGCAAAGAGAAATCGAGAGGACATAAATTAATTTTTTTCGAATCAATCTGATATTATTTTTGATCATTTTAGTGGGTTTACATTTTAATTTGAATGGTAATATTTGTTCAAAGGTGACCGAGATGGACGTCGATCGGCTAACTTTTTTCAGCCCGATGTTCTTTCTTTTTTTTTCTCCAAATTCAATTAGTTGATTCAATTTTTATTTTTTTAATAAATATTGAAAAGAGATAGAATAGAAAAAGAAAAGAAAAAAAAAACGGTGTGCAGTCTTCTTTCGTGATCAAGAAGACGACTTTAAAGGGGTGGGGTGGGGGCTTTTAATTTGTTTTGTTTTAAGAATTAATATTACTTTTTAAAATATTTTAAAAAAAAATAAATTATTTAAATGTCAAGTGGCGGTCAAAGAAGAAAAAGTATTAAGTTTTTTTGGAAAAATAAAAATAAAATAATATTTAAGATTTTTTCACGCGCTCAGACGAAGTGAAAAACACTTTTTTTGCCACATCAACATTTTGTGTTTAATAGGTATATTTTTTGAACAATTGTTTAGGACACAATCTATTCCATATGAGAAATGGAAAGGAAGAAAATCCAACTTGAAATATTTTAAAGTGTGGGGTGTCTAGCCAAAGTCCAAGTTCCTATTCCTAAAAGGATTAAATAGGATCTAAGACTGTGGACTATAAAATTAGACTTGAGTAGTCTAGTGAAGCTAAAAGACCTTGGAAAGAACAAAAGGAGAATGTACTTTATAAATAGATTCATAGGCGTAGTAAATATCAAAGGACATCTACTCCCTTCGAATATGATTTTGTAACATTTTCTATGTCTTCTGCGGACTCACCCTTTTGGAAAGATGGTGTCAATAGTGAGATTGATTCAATCTTGAGCAACCATATTGGAAGTTGGTTGATCTTCCTCCCGAAAATAAATCTTTTGGTTCAAAGTGAATCTTCAGAAGGAAAATAAAAGTCGATGGAACTGTTGACAAATACAACGTAAGACTTTTTTGTCAAAGGCTTTAGACAAAAAGAAGGTCTTGATTTTTCCGATACATACTCGCTAGTAACTAGAATTACATTCATTTGGATGTTAATTGCATTAGCTGCGGTATATGACCTCCAAATTCATCATATGAATGTGAAAACAACTTTCTTAAATGG
>JAJONR010008820.1:0-24421 GCA_029582245.1 Solanum etuberosum
TGGGGCGGAGGAGGGGGCCTCGAGGCACGGTGCCTCGGGGTGGGGCGGAGGAGGGGGCCTCGAGGCACGGTGCCTCGGGGCGGGGCGGGGGAGGGGGGCCTCGAGGCACGGGGCCGCGGGGCGGGGCGGGGGAGCTGTGCCCCTAAGATTTTTTATGTTGCTTTCTAAGCTTTTTGCTAATTTGGAAATAGGGTATGAGCTGCCTTTTCCTTAGAGTTTATATTTGCTAGCCATCACTCTTCGTTGCCATCTTTTTTCACTCTTTTCCAGTATTATTTTTTCCTTAATGAACATTGTCTTTGTCTTAAAGTTCAATCTAGCAGCTAGCTTGTTTTCTTAACTGGTTTTAAGATACCTCCATTAATATTTTAGCGTGTTATCGTTAAATTTACAAAAGTTTCACTAGAAGAATAAAAGCTGTGAAGTAATTGTCCTTCCCGTCCTGTTCTAGACAACTTCATGTGCAGTTGAAAATGAAGCCATACTTATTGAGCTAGACCGAACATGTTTTCGCTTCCATGTTCCTATGATGCTTCTTTTCTATGATAAGTTCTTCAATAGCTATTTGAACTTTTGTTACACTTTATATGCTACGTTCACTACTCCTAGATGCCTGTTGTTATTTTAGCCAATAATTTGTTTTGAAATTTGTGACTACATTAGTGAAACAGTGATATTGATCAGCTAGGGAAGATTTTTGCGGCCTTTGGGACCCCAAAGCCTTCACAGCGGCATGATATGGTCTAATTGCCGGATTATGTTGAGTACCAATATGTACCTGGACAGCTATTCAAAACACTTTTTCCAACGGCTACTGATGATTGTCTGGATCTTTTGTTCGTAATTGACGGTGCTTTTGTCATCCTCCGAAATTGGACGTCCTCCCCTATATGCATTTGTTTGTCTTGGTTTGGTGGATATTTGATTAGCTCAAATTTTAGCTTAACTACTTGTGATTGATTTTTTCCTTTGTTTCTGTAAGTTTAACTTTAATTGTTGTCATGCCTCTTATGTTTGCATTGTTAAGAAAATTTAGGTAGTAAACTGGTCACTTCAAAATGAATTTGATTGCTACTTTCTTTACTCATCGTGAGATGCATCTTTTGACATTAATTGCTCTAATGTCTATGCAATATCTTAATTTCTCATAATGTTATTATGAGCTTATCTTGATTAAGAGTAATTTGCTTAAGACTAGATAGTGACTATTTAGTAGGTTAAAGAATTATCATTTGAGTCTTAAGTTTGGTTGGTAATAATTTTTGTTTTGGTAATAATTTTGTTTTGTCCACATCTCCTCTCTCATATCAATTTATTTTTCAAGACGTAAGTTAGAATTCTTCTTAAAGTTATGTGAATATTTCCTTATCTTTGATTACATCTTGTGCATATTTGATTAGCATCACTTCGGTTAGAACTGTGAATGCTGCCTCAACATGAATATACCTACATTCAAGGCTCGCATCCCTTCATTTCATCCCTTTTCGGTTAGAAACACCTTGGTTAAATCTTCTCTGTTTGATCGTTTTCCTTTTTTACTTGAGGTAACTTTAGTTAGCTCGTTTTGTCGATAAATTTTAGAAGGGTTACTACTTGTCTGGTTTGGGTACTTGAATCTGAGGCTACGTCAGTGGCTAAGTCTTTATGGACTATCGTATGATATTGAATTAGACTAATCTCCTGAACTGTAGCCAGTGGACGCCTATTTTTATTTTTTAATCTCAATCTAATTTGTATTAGCCTAAGTTATAGTTTATATTACTTTTCTTGTGATTAATTTCCATGTGTTATAGCAGTAGCTTTTGTTGTTTGAATTGGGTTTGTCCTAGTTAAAATAATGGTCCTGATCTTGGAATCTTTCCCCTGGGAATTAATTTTCTTCAAGTATAAAATTAGGAAATGTGCTTTCTTATTGAAAGAACCTTCCATTTTGCCCGAACTTAGTTACTTCCCCCTATTTATTGTTCGTGGTTGAGAATTAAGTCATGGTCAATATCTTTCTCTAGAAAAATGGGTGTATTTGTTTGGTTTCCGTAAGTTATCAAAAATATAAATTTTAGTGTATCTCACTGATAACATTCTTGTGTAATTAATGTGTGAGCAACAAATACTTATTTTTAAAGATCCTTTCGATCATTCTAATCTTTATCGTTTTATTTTCCTTGCATGTGATATCAATTTGAGTCCACTTTTGGACTAATTCCTTGCATTTCATCGAGTTGAATTCCTTAGAGTCAGCCCCATCGGTGTCCGAGTGAAAGGCAAGCTGAAATACAAGGCAAACGAAAGCAAAAAATGCAGGGAAAGGGCTGCTAAATAATATACACTGATATACAGTGTTTTGTATACGCTAAAAAGAGGCCCAAATCAGCAGCAATTTAGACCCAAAGAGGCTACTTTTAGTCCCAAACTCATTGTCTCTCTCTCTCTCCATCATATGTAGTAATTCAAATTGTTTTTTGAAAATTTTCATCAAATTATTTTACAAAAACTTTTTTATAATTAAGAAAACAATTTTTTTATTAGGTACTAAAACTTATAAAATAACAAATAAAACGATAAAGATTAGAATTTATTTGGGTGGCCTCGAGGCACAGCGTCTCGAGGTCCAGGGTGTTGGGGAGGGGGGGCTCAGGGCACGGCGCCTCGAGGGGGAGGGGTCGAAGCACGACGCCTCGAGGTCTTGGGGTGGGGGAGCCTCGGGGTACGACGCCTTGAGGTCCGGTGGGGTGTGGGAGTGGGTGGGGGGGCCTCGAGGTTCGGTGGGGTGGAGGGGCCTCGGGGCGCGGTACCTCGAGGTCCGGGAGGTGGGGGACCTCGGGGCACGGCGCCTCGAGGTCTGGGTGTGGGGGGTTGGGGGGCGTCGGGGCACAGCGCCTTGAGGTCCTTGGGGTGGGGGGCAGAGGGCACGACACCTCGAGGTCCAGGGGGTAGGGGGGCCTTGAGGCACGGTGCTTAAATTATTGATGGTATATCTAGATACCATACTGCTTAAACATTGATGGCATAACTAGATACCATACTGCTTAAACATTGTTGACATAACTAGATATCATACTGCTTTTATTGATGGTATACTCGACTGTCATACTAATCAGGTTTTAAAAACTCTTTCTCAAAACTCAGTTTAAAACCCAAGTGTTGGCTTCGAAAAACTTCTCAAGATTTATAACTCAAAATAGGGTTTATACTGAATTATAGACATGAATAAATCAACTCAAGGATCTCAATAAAAATATAGAAACTCAATAATTAGGAATAGAATTTTTAAAAGAACTATGAACTCAAGAAGTCAAATCATCTTATCTCAAGAATACTCAAATCTAGGGGTAGAATCCTAGAATCCTAGTCCAATACTATGATAGCCTTACATACCTGGAAGAACAAGGGACTTGAAGAATCTTGAAGAAGAACTTGATTAGAAGTCTTGAAACCCTAGCTTGAAGGTAAACGATCGAGAAAACATTTTTTGAGATTTTTGAATTAGTTTCTTGAAGATTCTATGGCCAAGAATTATGATTTTCATTAGTGATTCATAACTGTATGGAGGAATTTGAGTTGAAAAGAATGAAATTTTTGGAGAAAGACTTACCTTGAAGAAGAATCTTGAAAAAAATTGAAAGAATCTTGAATGGAGTCTTCTACTTAGGATTTTGCCCTAGGGTTTGAGAGAGAAGAGAATGTTGGATTAAAAGATGAAAATCTAATTATTTTGAGCCTTTTACTAGTCAAGAAATTCGTTTAGGATTTTCTTGGAGGTAAAAAGACAAAAACGACCCTTTTTAATGTTTTTCCATTGACTAATTCGTAACAACACTGTATCAGGTTACCAAAATGGTCATAACTTTTTACTCAGAAATTGGATTGACGCGAAATTGGTGGAGTTGGAAAGTAGATTCAAATACCTTTAATTTGATAGGTTACGGGCCACATAACTCTTTATATTCTAAAAGATATGGTCGTTTGAAGTTGACCCAAGTAGAATCTTACATCAAAACTTAATCGATAAGGAAACTTCAAAAACACTTATCAAGAACTCATCAAGAAATTAAATTGCTCAATATTTATGGATAGATTTGCAAAAGAAACTCATGATTGGCGTGTGGGTGAACGACCCCAATATGGAAGCTTACATACCTCAAAGAACTAGGTTCTTGGCGAAATCTTGAATTTCTTGAACGAACGCTTGAAAATTTGAAGTTTTTCTCCTCTTGAATCTTCTCTCTAAAACCCTAAATGCTTTTGGGGATGAATGAAACTGATTATAATCAGTTTAGACCCTTAAGTGTGTGTAATTCACATTTAGAATAAGTGGGGGTAAGGAAAAGACTAAAATACCCCTCCTATTTTCGGGTAACTTTTCTTAAATTGATAGCCTGTCTTAAAAAAGGCATATCTCCCTCATACAAGCTCGAAAATTAGCAAACCCGGTGGCATTGGAAAGAGGACTCAGAGATCTTTCATTTGATATTTTATGGGTCTCCTAACTCATTCTATACTGAAAGTTATGGTTATTTGAAGTTGACCCAAAACTTAAAAGAACTAAGGAATGACTTGAATGAATTCTCTTTAATTCTTTTTGGAACTCAAGGTGCTATATCTAGTGATCTTAATACTTAAGAAAATTTAAATTCCTCCGTAAAATCCTACTCACCACGAAGGATGGTTCGAATCTTAGTTTAAAAATTTTCTGGGGGGTTACAAAATATGACAAACAATGGTGTTCTTTCAATAACACTAGCAAAATGTCTAGTGTGATAGGCATGTATCTAGGATACTACATACGTGAAATACATGTATTTGATGTGATGTATCGCATATACGCGAGCGAGATAAAAGCAGTGACAAGTGAGATGGGAGGTAGGCGAGGGTGCGAAATTTGTCTATGTATTCTAGATATATGCGAATCCACTTGGATATAGTGTATCTAGAACAAATTAACCTAATTTTGAGTTTATATATCCCAAGATACATGTATCTGATGTACCAAAATCTGATAAGGTTCGTAATATTACAGCATAACGTGCATTTAAGCAATTAGCTTGTGTATACTAGTGAGATTGTTGTAAGATATCCTTAAATAAATAGTTCTGGCTCATGGGCGACCCTGACCCGACGCCGATCAAGCCTCAAGGGCCAAGGACTTATATGGGTCGGGCTTATAAGCCCTAGTTTTAAATGGGCTTGAAAAATCTTATCTCAACCCTACCCCAATAACGGATTGGGTCGGACCGTCCCCATGGGCTAAGCCCATTTAGACGACTCTAAATCCAGTTATGGCAATTTTAGAGGGATCTTAATGACTTCAGCCAGACGTCTAAAAGATTTTTCACCCTCTTAATGATTACTATTTGTAGCCATCAACGATATATATATTTAGTATAAGAAGTATATATATAAAAGAGGAATTTGTAAATAATCACTATAATAAACTTAATTAGGCTCCTCAGCTATAGTTTGATTTGGTTTTTAAAACTTAAAAGATTTGGTTTGGTTTCAGATTTTTAAAAACCGATAATATTTAGTTTGATTATGGTTTTGTTCGAAAAACCGAAGAAATAACCGGACCAAACCGAACCGAGAAATTAGATGAATATATTTTATTATTATACATATATAATATATTATTTTTATAAACAATTTTAAAGATCTTATTTATGTTTTTCTTCAAAATTTAATAATTTACCTATGAATGCAAAAATGTCCAATGTGAGAACATTTATATCATTGGTTTCATGTATAAAAGTGTCTATGACAATTCTTTGTAGGACTGAAAATGTTACTATCTCTTTCTTTTAGACCAAAATAGTAAATTTTGAAGCTTTATTCATAGTAAATCCACTTATCGAAAGTTCTGTAATATCAGTTGTTCTAACTACATTTCTTTTTTATTAGATTGTTGTCACTTTTTTCTTGTTTTGAATAAATTGTTTCTTTTATTTTTGTATATAGTTAATAACCGAATAATCGAACCAAACCAAACCAAAACCGATAACAACCAAACCGATAAATGTATAGTATATATAATTTGGTTTGGTTTTGATAATTTTAAAATCGATTAAATTGATTTGATATTAGTTTTGACTAATAATCGACATGTGAACACCCCAGTCATGTTACCTAACAAGGACCTATATACATTTTAAAATCAAACATGGTCATCTAATAAAAACAAATGAAACAATATTCCATAAAACACTTTAATTTTTTTTTCCTTTTACATCCATTTGCTTATCAATTCAATGTAGTTCATATAATCATATTCCATAAATCATTAAGAAATTAAGATTTTTTCCTTTTATATCCATTTTCTTACCAAATCAATAGTTCATATAATCATATTTCATAAATCATTGAAAAATTAATATTTTTCCTTTAACATTCATTTGCTTCATCTACCAAATATTTCAATATCGTTGCATCCGGTATTTTTGTTTTGTTCCACCAGTGTGATGAAGAATAGATCCGAGAAAGAGACTTTCATTTTCAGTCTCCTATTTATTTATTGAAATTTAGATTTTCTAAAAGAAAAAATAATAGATTATCTCTTTTTCTAAAAATCAATATTCGATCGAACTGTCTTTTTTCCTTCGATCCGTGGAAAAATATACTCTTGGATTTTCGATTTATTTATATGAAATATGAAGGAAAGGGACCGTTTGGTCCTTGAAGAGTTCTTTCAAAACAAGGAATTGATTGAATTATCTTATTAAGACAATTCATGGTTCATATGCTTATTCAGAAGGAATAATCCAATGAAGTTCATGGATTTACCTAGATCAGTTTATGGGCTAATCAATAAAGGATTTTTATCTTGGAAACCAATTGGGAAGGGCAGTGCAAGAGAAATCAGACAAAAATGATCGGATCTTGGGACGCCCCGAAAAAGATATGAGGTGCTCGGAAATGGTCGAAGTAGTTGAATAGGAGGATCACTATGACTATAGCCATTGGTAAGTTTACCAAAGACGAAAATGATTTATTTGATATTATGGATTACTGGTTACGATCACAAAATCAATAGTTCATATAATCATATTCCATAGATCATTGAAAAATTACTATTTTTCCATTTATATCCATTTTCATACCAAATCAGTAGTTCATACATAATCAAATTCCATAAATCATTGAAAAATTAATATTTTTCCTTTTACATCTATTTTCTTACCAAATCAATAGTTCATAAAATCATATTCCATAAACCATTGAAAAATTAATATTTTTCCTTTAACATCCATTTTCTTTCCAAATCAATAGTTTATATTCCATAAAACATTAAGAAATTAATTTCTTTCCTTTTACTTCTATTTTCTTACCAAAATCAATAGTTGATTTCATAAATAATTGATTCTATCAATCTACTTCCAATTTTATGCCACTATATACGTTCTTGATATTAACTAAGTAGAGTTATTATCAAATATAAAAAATAAATGGAGAGACAATTTTCAAAGATGCTTTTTGTTTTTGCTTTATTTCTTATTTCATCTGGTATGAATTCTTACTCTAATTCATCTTCTTTTATTTTCTTAGATATGATCGCTAGCTAAATTTTATCAATCGTAACAGTAAAGTCATAATATTATTTTTTCTTTATAATATTTCAGATTTAATGGTGCAAGCAAAAAACAAACCATGTAATCAGGCTTCAGATTGTGTCAACACTTGTGGTACAACGTTGTTGCCTGCTTGTCTTAACCATATATGTGTTTGTGTGCACGCGCAAAACAAGTTTACAAGACGTATGATGAATGAAAATAATTCTAATGTTCTTCATGAATCTTCATGAATTTAATTATTTCATTGTATTATTATTGAGAGTAATAATATAGTGATCATTTTGATTTTATTATAATCTTATCAATAATATTGATTTGTAGCATTTTGTTTGGATCCTTAATAATGCAAGTGTTTTAATGTCTTGATAAGCATTTCTTATTAAGATGCATGTGGAGAGGCAATAAAATTATTCAATGGAAATATAACCCATTCAATTCGCTCAAGTTTAAATGATTTAATGGACAATTCATTTGTTAAATCGATGGCTCAATATAACTCATCTAAAAATTGATTATACTAATATGTAACATAAATTGACGCATGAAAAAAATCTTATTTTGTTAGAATTGGGTTATGGGCTTGAGAAAATCACTATCACTCTTGGATCTTTAGTGTTGGGCTACACTTTTAGCTCTAGCAGTATTGGGCCGGATCTTAACGATTTTAGTTAGACGTCTAAAAGAATTTTCACCCGCTTAATTATAACTATTTTTAGCCATCATCGATGAATATTTAGTATAAGAAGTATATATATAAAAGAGGAATTTACAAATAGTCAATGTAATAAACTTAATTAGGCTCCTTAGCTATACTTTGTATATTTACGGGCAGTAGCTATAGCTCTTATGGACGACCTCATGGGTATGTTTGTATAATTCACGTGTATTTATATAATTGAACTATTTTCCGTTCGTGAAATAAGTGTTTGTATAAATGAGCTATTCCCGTTCGTGGTTGTATAAACAACTGTTATACAAATTCTGAAATTATACAAATATGATAAAACTTGAAATAATGAATTTATACAAACACAAACATCTGAACTTTAAACAGTTATACAAATTATATTATACAAAAGTTACACAAATTATATTTATACAAATTCCGCAAACTATACGTTTATACAACTCAAACTTAGCCGCGTAATTTTGCCTAGAAATTAATGGCGAATGGTGATTAATTCAAACTGTAGTTATGTTAACTCCTCAATGTGTGGACAAAAGTAAAGTTGGTTTATTTACTTTAATCTTAAGTAATAAATAATCCTTATGTGTGCATTTATTATAGGATGGAACTCATAACATGATTTTCAAAAAGTTGACCTTTCTTTATTTCTTATTTCTTTTGTTTCATATTAATTCTCATGTTTTAATAACAAAATATTCAGTAAAGTTCTACGTGTAAAGTCTAGCAATAATAAAGTGTGTTCATACTTCAACCTATAAGGTCAAATAGGTTGTTTTTGATAGATTTTTGGTTCAAGTAAAGCATACTCCCTTTGTTCCTAATTACTTGTCCACTTTTGAATTGACACACCTATTAAGAAAATAATTATTTACATAGTGAGTTTACCATTTTACCCCTATTATTTATGAACTAGATGAATTAAAAACTGAAGATTTTCAAAAAGTTCTACCTTTTTCAAAGTAATTAATTGAGGGTATAATAGGTAATTTTTTTTGTCCTTTCTTGATTTGTCAAAATGGACAAGTAAAAAAGAAAAAGTGGACAAGTAATTAGGGACAGAGGGAGTATTAAACAAGTAGAAAAAGAAAATACAGTAAAAAGTATCAGTAGCGGTAACAATCAATATGAAAATAGGAAAGAAAACCAACAGGTATAATCATAAAATCGAAGTCTAAGAAAATAGGAGACTAAAGAAATTATAGTACCACTGATAATGGAAAGACAACATGTGATTACCTACTAATCTTCTATTCTAATCCTCCACCTTTATACCATAATACTAATTGTCATGCTTCGCTTCTCGAAAATAAATTTGATTAGTTTTAGATCCTAAAACTGAGCTTGATCAACTCAATATTTTACAATTAAAATTTAAATATTAGGAACTATACCAAAAATACTGTAATTTGTAACTTTTCTTATGTCAATTTGATGAAAATTTATATTTAAAAACATTGGTCAAAGTTTACTAGTTAATTCTCAAGATGCAAAATATAATAACTAATTTGAGACGGATCGGAGGGAGAAATTTTTTCCTTCTTATTCTCAATTTTGAAGTATTTTTCTATACCTTTTAGTTTCTATCGCTTATGCAGTTAATTTGGAGATTCAATCATGGACTCACTTGTTCGTGACCAAATCCCCCATTCTACATGAAGATCAAGTAAGAAAGTTCTACTACAATGTGGATTTTACTGAGGATGGTAGCCTGCACACATTGGTGAGTGACAAAAGCATGCACCTGAATGAGGAACTATTAGGGGAAATCCTGGAGGTACCTAGAGAGGGGACCAGTTTCGTGGTTGGAAAACTCTGCAGCAAGCACTTTGCAAATGAGTGTGCCAAGCTTCCTGAAATGTACCATGCAGACATCCAAAAGAAGCTCATGATAGGAGTGTACCAACTGCTGTTCGAGTTCCTCAATAAGGTACTATTACCTCGATCTGAGAAACGCACAGTAGCCTCTGCGGCTGATTTATTTGTAATGGAAGCACTCTGCAAATTCGAACCCCTGAATCTCCCAGCCCTAATATTGGAGCATATGCATAAAACTGTCGTGGAACACAAGGGCAAACATGGAATGAGATATGGGTATTTCCTCACCAGAGTATTCAAACACCTGAACATTCCGGTGGGAGTAGGTACTGTTGGAACTGTTTAATAGTCCATTTCTCTGAATACCTTGGTCGAGTGTGAGTGCATTGAAGGTAAGACATGACAACTGAGCAAGGTGTCTCAGTTAGTGATGAAACAGAGTCATCTCAAGCACGAATTTGAGGAGATGACAGTGCTAGTAAGTAACAAGGATGCAGAGATAGCTTTATTAAAGGCTCAACTAGCTAAAGCACAGTCCGAGGGACCTGGTACCGCAAAAGCCAATGAATTAAGGATAAATAATGCTGACCTCCTAGCTCAGAATGCTGCTCTCCAAGAAAAGCTGATCAAGGATCATGATGCTGCCAATGATCGGCTTACTCTTATCATCAAGTCCCTCTCCCATCAGCCTCCCTCTACATAGTCCCATCCCTATCCTTCCTTGTGTATCTTTTTGTGTGGACAGTGTCCGGGGGTTCTCATTAATAGTTTACTTTTAATGTATTGGATGCTCTCTCTTTTGCAATGAAGCTGGTTCCTGTTTTGTTTTGGCTAATCTTGTCTTTCTGCTTTTTTTACTCTGTTGTGTGGCCTTTGGCTATGATCTTGCTTTGCAAACTTACTTGTAATGCTGGTTTACTGCATTTCTTTTTTATGATTCCAAAAGGGGGAACATAGTTGGTTGCTTAGGATAAGGAAGGCCGGTTGACAGGGGGAACTGCGGCTAGTTCCCAGGGGGAAAGGCTCTTGTGTTGATATGGCAGTACTGCGGCTAGTTCCTAGGGGGAAAGGCTCTTGTGTTGATATGGCAGTATGGGTTTTTCATCATCAAAAAGGGGGAAAATATTATTTGCAGTTTTGATGATTTGACAAACCATGAGACCTTGTAAAGGGACCTGATCCTTGTGTCGATGTGTATCCAAATGACAGGCTGTAAAAAGTACAATTGGTTGATGCACAGTCTCCAACTGTGGTAGAAACCTCGGCCAATAGCATGGCCTCGAAGGTTGTGTCTATTATTCATAAAGGTTATTTTCAATAGACACAACTTTAGTTTTTGCATCTTGAAAATTCTCAAGAACACAAGCAAAAGACTCATTCTCGTGAAGTATCCTCCAAAGAGAAACATGACCTGATAGAGCTGCATTTGTCACAGTTGTCTTAGGATTCATACTTCAGTGCTTACATTGTAAATCTGTTCCTAATCTATAAAGGAATCAGATTGTTTGTTCTGTTTGTAAAAGGTCTAAATCGGTTGGAGTTAACTGATTTAGTGGGTAGTATTGTATCTGCTCAGTCAAATTCTAAATCATCTAGGAGATAGCTGATTTAGTGGGCAGTGTTGTATCTGCTTAGTTGAAGACTAAGTTATCTAGGAGTTGATGACCTAGTGGGCAGTGTGGTATCTGCTTAGGCTCAGTAAGTAATATGCGTATTACTTAGCATTGAGATTAGGAGGTTAATCTCGTTGGTGGTGTAATCTGTGTTTCACTTTTGCTTGAGAAGATTAGTGAAAACAGTTGAAAATCCTGTGTGACAGGTCGTGGTTTTACTCCCTTGAGCAAGGAGGTTTCCACGTAAACTGCTTGTGTCATTTTCTCTTTATCGTTTATTCTTCATTATTGTTCTTGCTGTGTCAAGGGACCTGGTCCATTGACTGATAGTGGACGCACATATTCTATAACTTTCCCCATTAGACAACACAAGTAAAAATTAAAGTTCCCATTTTAAGAAGGCAACAATGAAAATGAGATGATCATACATTTACTCTCAGCCCCGTTACAAGCCTTGAAAGACCTTTGTGATCTTGAGTGAGCTGAAAGTTATGTTGGTAATTGAAAAATACGGGCAAGCCTATGGGTAGTAGTCTACATAGCTTAATGCAAAGATGAAATCTCTGATGGGAAGTGCAATGAATTATATGCAGGATGTTGGCAACTCCTGATGATTTTGATGATGATGCCATGGGTGCTGAAGATGATCGTGAGACACGAAGTTTAAACAAGATGTCTAGGCTTCTAACTCCTCAAGTAGCAAGACCCAAGGTGTGGATCACAAATGCTTTAATTTTGTCTTCATTTTGTTGATTTTCTTGTAAATAAATGTCTTTTATTTGAGTGTATGCAACTGCATTAAGATTGATTCTCTGAACTTGTGGAATTTGACAGTCTTTTTAACTTCTGTCTCTTCCATTATAGAGTTGCCTCATTTTCCTTTATTGGTGGTCACTCTAATTGTTTTCCCTTATTCCTTCTTGCTTCTCTTATAGCAATTCCCAAGTATTTGAAAGAAAAAAAAGGAAACCTTCTTTGACCTTGATTTATTAATGGCCAATTGATATGTGACGGAGCGAGTATATCTTTTCCAAGAAGTTGCATCTTTAGATGTTGCAATGAGGTTTTAATTTATGTTATTTGAGTCGTATTCAACAACATTTTGACTGGATGCTATTGTTAAGTTTTTAGCTCCAGTGTGCTTATTAGAGTGACTACAACTGTGTTTCTACTGTTTGATGTCACAGTTTTCTAATTTGTGGCAATTAGGATTATTTTGAAGCCTTCATGTTGGCACATGTTGTCTTTAGCTGCTCTTCATTTTCGGGTTCCAAATTTTTTTAACTTTTTTTTGATAAAGTAACGTATCACTGATAATAACAAGGCCTACTTAGCTGTATACACGACATATACCAAAAACGTAGAAACCTACAAATATGGTTCTCTCCAATAGACACCCAATCCTCTATACAAACAAGAACATGGGTGCACCAAAAGACAATGAGGGATAGGAGACTACTTCTCAATTTAGTAAAGCTCATCAGCACCCCTTCAAAAGCTCTCCTATTTCACTCTTTCCAAATGCTTAGAGCTACAGGAGTAACATTCCATGCCTTGTGCCTTTTTTCTCCTAGCTCCTCTCTTCTAGCTTACATCAATTCCTTCACGGATCTTGGCATCCCATAACCTCGTGGCTAATTTACAATGTAACAGAATACGATGCATGTCCTCACCAGTATCCTTACATAAGAAACACCAGCTCATGTAGACAACCTTTCGCTTTCTAAGTTCTTTGCCCTCAAAATCACCCCTCACAAATAGCTGTATTACGAGATCAAAGAAATACAGTGTGGTTGAATAATTATGCAATCAGTTACTACTGACAGTATTAAGGTACTGCAAACTTTGTTTTGTTACACACACTTCTTCTCTTTTCTTGTTTCCTCGGTATTATATTCATATATGTGTGTACATATATTCACTTTTTTGCTTTATCAAAAAAATAGATAAATGGATACTAGGGGCCATTAAAGGGGGAAGCACTCCTTACTAGGAATTTCTCCATTCTGAGAGCTCGAACTTGACGACTACATGTGTGTATTTTGCTTATGTTAGTTATTTTTCTTGCAGGGAATCTTTTTATGCTTTCAAAATTCGTCTAGTATGTGTCTTGTGATTTAACCTAATTAGATGTATTATAATAAATTTTGTTCCTTTAGGAAGATAATTTCTAGTGATGATGATTTACCTAAACGAGAGGACATTGGAGAAAGGAGAAGAAAGCATGAAGTGAGAGTTCTAGCCGGAGCTGGAGTTGAACCTACTGATGATGTCAACGATGAGCCTGGTGACCATGCAAGCGATGATGTTGCTACTTCTGACGACAGTGAAATGGACTCAGCTATGGAATTCTACAGAGAAGTCGAAAAACAACATTCAGCTAAGCTTACTGCTAAAGAAAAGATGTATTCCAGGTTAGACTCAATATTGTTTTAAGATTGTTAAAGAAAGCATGCTAAACTACTTTCATGTGAAAGATTTCGAGGATGCCTCATCAAACTGGATTATTATGTATGTCCTTCTAAGTCCTGCAATTGTTTCACTTAATTCACCACAATTTGCCACTGTAGATCCCCAGCTATGCTGTCAACGCCAGAAACCATTGTGGATGGGAAGCGCCAGATAAGTGGAGAATGGTAAAGAGTTGTGTACCCGTTATTCACTGAGTTCCAAACCTAGCATCACACTAGCCCTCGGAAATTTCTCGGTTATGAGTAAAAGGTCTAAAGTGTCAAGCCCCGAGCCTACACCCTGGACGGGACTGGTATTCGAGAACCATTGATGGCCCCAAGCGAACCCTTGGCCTGGCTTACTACTCAGCGGAAGACTTTACTCAACATTTAAGACAACTCAAGAGATAAATTCATAAATCAAACTTAAAATTTATAAAGGAAAACATTCAACTGGCCATAAAGGCAACTCAAGTCTTATGATCAAAACAACTGAAATGAATAAGACTAATGAACTACTAATGTCTAACTGTCTATGAAGCCTCTAATACTTAAGAGGAATGTCGGGACAAGACCCCCGATCATCCTAACAACTGAAATGAACAAAGCAATAAAAGGGGATCCTCCGAAAAGTAAGGAGGCTTACCAAATGACTCTGAAATGCTCAACTGGATCAACAAAGCGCTGGATGCTGATCCTGGTTACCTGTATCTGCATCATAAAACGATGCAGGCCAAATGACGTCAGTACATGAATGTACGAGCATGTGAGGAGAAATCTAAACAAAACATATGCTTGAACTGGAATCTGAAAGAAACTCTTACCTCAACTTTACTCAACTCAATACAGAAATAAATAACAGTAAAGATGCTGTTTATATAAAGCATTTAAAATAGTAGATAACATCTCAAAGTATTGGAAAATACAATAATATCTCAGTTGTATATAAGAATACAAAAATAAACTCTATTTGGGAGATTCTCTAACCGACAACCATCACTATGAGCTATGTTATGATACATCGTCTCGCCCACGCTGCCAGAACTGTCCTATAACTTGCCAGGATATAGAACGCCTCAACTAAGTGGATCCACTAAGCTATGCTTAAAAACATTAAGGAATCATCTAAAAAGTATGATCCTTTCTACCCACGTTGGCTACATGGTTTATGGAGACTTGAGTTATTATGAACTCGTCCCCATATCGGTGCTCAATACTACTCTCAAAATATACTCAGCTCATATGCTTAAAAACATAACTCTTTCTATGTGGTTTGAGATTATTACTAAAAAACTAGCTCAAAAGCTCTCTTGGAAATCAGTGTTTCCTTGCTTATTTAAATGTGAAAACATTTACTCTTGGGGAATACTTAGTTCCCATATAATCTTTTAAGAAAAAAGAACTTCACTCTTACTCTTACTCAACTCAATGCTCAAGTCTTAAAACAAGTTTAAAAACATTTGTAAAAGACTTTTGAAATCACTCTAAGAACTCTCTAGACTTGGCTCTTAACTTTCCTTGAATTTGAGTTTATGGATTCAAGGTTATGATTCATGTTTACGGATGATTTCTACATGTTTAGAATTCATTTAGAGTAGGTAGAATCGATAGGAAGTGTTAGTACACTTTGGAAGGACTCAAATGGCTAAATGACGAAAAACAGGTAGGGCAGACGTCTTGGGCGCACTGCTGGCGCGGGGCGCCAGCCCCAAAGTTCAGAGACCCATTTCAGATGCATTGCTGGCGCGCCGCCCCAGCCTCCCCAGGCAAACTCGACGAATTTTTCAACTCGTTTTCTGACCTTAATTCGATTAAATTCGATTCTTTTTCTCAATTTCTCTTTAGATTCAGATACCCAAAACATGTATACAAGAATATAACTCAAAACAACTCTAATAATCGACACAAATATCTCAAGAAACTCATCAATCTCAACCTAATTCAAGAACGAATGCAAATTCAAGAACACACATCAAGAACATCAAACTTTCAATCTTTTTAGGAAGAATTCACGCTGAAATAAATATGTTTGATGCGTGGGTGGACGAACCCAACGCTATGTGAACTCATATACCTCTTAGGATCGAATCCTTGGTGAAATCCGCAACCAAAATCGCAAGAACTTGACGAATCTTGACCTTTTCTTCTCCTTTCTCCTCTTGAGTTCTTTTCTCTAAAACCCTAGAGTGAAATTTGAGTGCGTAAACTGAACCAATTCAGTTTAAACCCCAAATAAATTACTAAAAATGAAATAACTTAATTGGATAAGGAAAAGATCAAAATACCCCTCTAAAATCCGGGTGACTTTCTTTATTCGGACAGCCCGATTTTAAACGGGCATATCTCCCTCATACAAGCTCAAAAATTATCAAACTCGGTGACGTTGGAAAGATAATTCAAAGAGCTTTCATTTGATATCTTATGACACACCTAACTCATCCTATACTGAGAGTTATGGTCATTTGAAGTTGACCCAAAACTCATACTTAACATAACTTGCCAAATTTCAGATCTTCATTATTTTCAAAAATGGTTCTTTCTAATTCTAGCTCTTTCAAATAGCGGGATGTTACAAAGAGTTGATATTCTCTTTTTTTCAAAAAGACCTCTTTTTCTTCCTTCCAATTTTGTCACCCTTGGAAGAGGGGAGTGGAAAGTCTATGTTGTATTGGTCTCAACTTGCATAGTTTTGTAATGGCTAGCTTATAATTTTCTTGTTCTCACTTTCTATTTAGATTCTATAAAGCAATGCTTGCAGTTAAGTTGATTTCGAATAGGGATATGTTAGTCTAAGTTGGTTTGAATATCACGGTTATAAAGAAAAAAGAGCAAGAGTTGGGATGGACTAACTATTTTTTTGATTTTCTTGTCTAAACTATCATGAGTAATCTATTAAAACACTTTTTGAAGTTGACTAGATCAAGTAAATGATTACAATCGTCAATAAGTGTATGACAACTTAATTTATTCATAAAATTTCGTCCATATGGTACTAGACTCATTATTTTCGAAGTGAAGTGAGTTATAATTAATAAATTAGTGACAATTCAGATTAAGAGCATGTTTGACATTATTGTTGGGAGCCCAAAAATACTTATTTTGAGAAAAAAATTCTTTTTTTTTTAAAAAAAGAAGGTATTTGGCAAACCTGTAAACGTGCTTTTAAATAGAAGCAGAAGCAATTTTTCTGCTGTTGGAAAGAAGCTAAAAATTTCTGCTTCTTAAAAAAAGCAGAAACAGAAAATATTTTTCTGATATATTATATATATATCACTCCAGGCCCAATGGTGTCAGGCTTTAATATGCCTTGACTTATGGTATATGGTCCCTAGAAGAGAAGGAAGCAACTACTGGTGCGTGCTCATCTCCAATTCTTGTTCCCTTGAATGATATTGTTGCAATGGGGGTTGATGTTGATTTTATATATTCTATGATCTTTAGTCCGTCGAGGTAACTAACATGTGTTGCAGGAAGGATATATATATATATAAATTTTCTAATATACCAATATAATAGATATATCAATATCACTTATTACTTAATTAACATATCTTATATGTCTGGTTAAGTTTCATTTAATAATTTTATTTTTTATAATAAATTTTATATTTTATTTTCCGTTTGCGTATTATTATTTTATTTATTATTTTACGTATTATTTTACAAAATTAGAAAACAAGAAAAAGGAAACAACAATATTTTTGTAAAATTAGGAAAAAAGAAAAAAACATAACAATTAAAGATTTCTACCCTTCAAAAAATGTATAATATTGATTGAAAAATTGAATATGAACATTTTATTTTAATATAAATAAAAATTTAATTCAATTTTTTGTAATATATGTTTAAACTAGTTTCTCTCTATAAAATAATCTTAATATTAAAAATACATTAATACTTGTCCTTAATCGTAATTTGACTCTCAAAAGCACTTTTTAAAAAAGATTAGTCAAACACAATTTACTTATAAAAAGCACTTTTCAAATGAATTAGTCAAACACAAATTGCTTTTTTTCAAAAGCACTTTTCTGAAAAGCTATTTTAAAAAAGTGCTTCTGAAAATAAGCAATTTTTAGCAGTAATACCAATCAGGCTCTAAAAACACAAAATCAGAGATAGTTTAGATAGGAAATTTGCAAAAAAAGTAATACCTTTAGATATGTTTTTGACCATAAACTTTTAATTTTTCAATTAGTTATTTTAATTATTTGTATGGAGTGCCATTTAGCGCCATGTATATTTTGATAAATAGTTGATGATAGTCGAGATAGAAAATAAAATGGGAAAACTACATAATAAATGGACCATAAAATTCAAAATAATTGCATGTTCATACCCAAACCCAAAGTAATTCAAGAAATACCAGTTCGGTAACCTGTATTTTTGCGCCAAATATATTTATAAATAAGGATTATTATTTATTTAATATATGTAAAGACGATGTCCGTCGTTTTTTATTAAAAATATTTATTTTTAAATTAATAAATAACCACTCCGTCTGTCGTTTTTAATTTATTTTAATTTATAAATAAATGTGAACTGTTTTACATTCAGCTACACTTAAACATCTTCCATTAACCAGTCTCTTGGGATGTAATCCATCAACTAAAATTGTTGGCTCCAAATAACCAACCCAATAATAAGTTCGTTCTTCCATTACATATGAAAACAACATACATATATATTCTGACGTACCATTATCTTACGTTAAAACTCAGTCTATTGGAATTAAACATATATAAGTAAATATATACATAATAATTCTAGAGGAAAAAACTATTCTAATTACCATGAAAGTTGATGAAACAGAAGCTCTCAAATCTTTAAAGTTGGGTACAAGAGGTTTTTTCAACAATAATTAACTTGACATGCATGCATAAATATAAGCAGCCATTGGTTTTCTTTACATAATTTTTCTAGTATCGTGACCAAGAAGAAGTGAATAAGAAGATTAATTTTATAGTTAGATTGTATGACCACAAAACATTGTTTATCTGACGTTGTTTGACTTAATATGTACTCTGACGTTGTTTGACTTGATATGTACGAAGTTTACGAACAAAAAAGGTTTTTAAAACTTCTAGTCTAAAAAGACTACAACAAGTCACAAATATTTGTGTGACTATAAATCATCGTCTCATAAAGGATAAAATAGATATTTTAAAGTTAAATTGATACCAAATATAAAAACATGTCATTCTTTTTTAAATTGATGAAAAAAATTATATCATATCTTGGGATAAAAAAAGTATTATTTTTCTCAATTGGTAATGAATTTAGTGGTGAGAGTTTCTTTTTCATATTTATTTAAACTCGATTAATTCAAAATATTTATTGATCAACTCTTTTAGAGGGTTTCTTTTTTCAAACCTATTTAAACTCGATTAATTTAAATATTTATCGGTCAACTATTTTAGAGATTTTTTTTCATACCTATTTAAACTCAATTAATTCAAATACATAAGTCGTGTTTCATTTTTCATCTCTGATTTGTCCACACTTCTTTAAACTCGTTAAGAGATACAATACTCGTTTCTTTTTTTGCTCTTACATTGTCTGGATATCCTGGGAGGATTGCTATTACCTCTGATATACCGGCTTTCTCACCTTTCAGCCAATATTTTCATAACCTACAACAAAGTAAAATATTTCATTTGTCAATACTAGTAAGAAATAATATCATAGGAACTATCTGATTGAATGTACACTTTAGTGGTTTTAAGGCAATTCGACGTAAAGGAGATGCTTTACAACAACATAACTAGTGTAATTTCACAAGTAGAGTCTGAGGAGAATCAAGTGTACGCACACCCTACCCCTATCTTGGGAGGTAGAGAGGTAGTTTTCGATAGACCCTCAGGGTTCAAGGAAAAGCATTTCAAAGCCGTTAGGAATAAAGGAGATGTTTTAAGAAAAGAAAATAGAGAAATGAATGCTGATATCTCAGAACTTGGATTATAAAAGCTAAAAGTCTCTAATAATTCTACGTCTATCATTGTTCACACTGTGCATAGTATTTGTGTCTTTATCCCCGATAAATATTTTGGTGATATGACTTCAGGAGAATTTTTTGCGTAACCTTTATGGAACCCTCCAAAAGGGTTTCACTGCTTTGATTTTTAAATTTGTTGTTTCTTTTCTCAGGTTTGGGCCTCTTTTGGGTCTTTACCATATACTTTCTATTTTTATTAATAAAACCCACTTTTGATTAAAAAAAAAAAACCTTCGCAAGGCGTTGTGGGATCGATATCTAAAGTCTCACCATTTTCATAGTCCATTTTAGACATCTAAGGGCCTACAGAAATTAGACGATTTTTCTTAGTTTTTCATGTGTGTTAACCCATGAATATTTTTGTGATATGATTTTCAAACAAATTTTTTGCGAGTGATAACAGACTCATTAATTTCAAGGTGTGTTATGATTAATTATTAGTGATAATTCACAAAAAATGACACGGAGTGCCATTTTTAAATTAAAAAAAGAGTATACATCATGCATCATCAAATCAATAAGGTAAATATATTTTGATACACGGTTAATGATAATTAAGAGAGAAACAAAAATACTAATAGTTCAAATTGTAAAATCGCAAAAATATAATAATTTAGACGTTATTTATTTTTTAAATTCTTTTGAAATTTAGTTGACCGATGTTCATAAAAACGAAAAATTTGAACTTCATTATCTCAGGATCCTCCATTTGTGCCGTTCCCAACGGTCACATGCCGCGACCGGCTGCCCACTCGCCGGAAATGACTGAGCCACGATCGCCGATTAACACCCCTCCTGAAGAAGTTCAAACATCGCAAAACCCTAACAATATAGTTCCCGAGATTCCATTAGAAATCATCAGTGAAGAAGAAATGGCGATATTGAAGCTGCCTTTGCAGCCACGCGATCTCTGGTTACGTCACCGTTACGTGCTTCTTCATCGCCGGCGCATTTCCAGAACAACGATAGGTCGACTAAGTCGATTACTCTTTTATCGAAACGGAGTTTATCGAGTTGTTCTTCGCAAAGTGATTCGTTAGTGGTTGGATGTAGAAGATTCTGGAAGGTTAATGAGTAGTCAGAAGAGGAATAGAGTTGTCGCTTCATTGTTGAGTCCGTATCGGAGGAGAAGAGGATTGGCTGTTACTGATATTACTGCTACAGTATGAGTTTCGAAACTTTATACTCCCTATGTACCAATTTATGTGACATTTTTTTTGTGATTCTGTAAAATTGCAACTTATAATACTTTTATAGTAGAGCTAATCCAATTTAGCTTCAAAGATTAGTTAAACTGACTCTCAGGAGAAAGTGAAAAGTGCCACATAAATTTGTGATAGGGGAAGTACAAGTTGGTGTGTTTTGATGTTGTAGTTTGAAAAGCTGTGGTTTCCTGATGTTCCATTGTTTGAATGTTTAGAGGAATTTTGAATTGCTTGCTGATTTGTTTCTTTTAATACGAGGGCTTATTATCATCAGATTTCCTATTTTATATGACTTTATTTGACTGATTATATTGTTTAAGATATTAATTTGACTTCCTTTCATAGAGTGGTATAGTGGACGAAAAACTCGAAGTTAAAGTGTGAAAGTTAATTTGATAGAGTTCTACTATTGAATAGCCTAATGAACTTGAATTATTGAAGTTGTGTATTATCTAGTCATCTTGGCACAAATAGATATGGTTGGACATGTTATTTGAATTGTTTCACAGACAGACTTGAGTATTGAGATGGAGCGGGATGAAGTCAGATTACTCATCTGATTTATTATTAAGTTCTAGGATGTAGTATGATGTGTAGTGCAAAAGATGTATTTCATTATAGAATCGCTTGAGATATTGCGTGAGGCTGGAAGAGACAGACTTGAGTATTGAGATGGAGCGGGCTGAAGTCAGATTACTCATCTGATTTATTATTAAGTTCTAGGATGTAGTATGATGTGTAGTGCAAAAGATGTATTTCATTATAGAATCGCTTGAGATATTGCGTGAGGCTGTAAGATTTTGAATCTAGATCAGACTAATGGCGTATTAAACTTCTAGCTGGTTCATTGTGCATCTACTGCAGTGAGAAGGGACTTTTGTAACATGTCCAGAATATGTTGTTGAATCCATTGACCATGTAGAAGAAATAAAAATGATGTTCTCTCTAACAACTTAAGTTTTTAGATGGGATGGTCACATAAGTATTAGAGTAGGAAGAGGTCTGGATTTGAGTCTAACCATCACCCATTATCAAAAGGAATTTTCAGGTGCTTCCCACAAAAAAGAAAATCAGGCCCTACACGTGAGAGGGCATGTTGAACACATAATTAAGTAAATAAAAGTGGTGTTTTTCTAACAACCTAAAAACTTTTTAGATGAGATGGTCACACAATTCAACATACCATATGTGTCAATTTCAGTATTTCTCAGTAACAACTCTGATTTTGTTGTTCTTTCGGTCTCAGGAAGCAGATCAGAGCTGTTGAGCATTGACCAGTATGAGTTACTGGACTTCCTCGAAATCTTGAACTTGTAGTTTTAATTTATTTTGTTTGGTTTCTCTTCAATACCCTCTCATTGTGGATAAACTTTCTTTCTAGGTTACCCTACATAGATACAGTAATAGGGATTGAACTATTCTATATATTTTATTTGAGAGTTTGGCTAGTTAATGGAAGTACTCGCTTGAGCCTTTCTAATGTAAACGTTCCTTTTTATCATATTCTTGTGTTCTGCATTTGTTTTGTTTATATTTGCAAGTCATTGTGCGAGGAGAAAGTTCCCCTAAAACATGATTTTACTGATTGTTTATCCTCATAATCGCAAGTTGCCTTCAGGAATGGTGTGAAAAAAAGATGGAGTATACTCTTCTTTGTGGCAAACCAGAAAAGACCAAAGCTATGAAAGCTGGTAGAAGTCCTCATGAAGCACTCGAAGAAGAGGTATTCCCTAAGAGAGTTTAGTCATCCATTTATTTTATATTTTAACTATCTCAGTTCGAGTGATTGAGGCAAAAGTAATTTGACAGGACATATATTTCGTATTGTTCTGTATGTCCGTTTGAAGGGAGATGAAGAGCTAATATCCAAGACTCATGCCAAATTCCAAAATGTTTCTATATGTTTAAACATTTCCATTTTCAAAGTGATTCTTTTAGTGTACTCTTATTTCTCAGATTTCCTATTCTTACCTTACTCTGAGTTTGAATGTGTGCAGGTGATCAAAAAGGTAAAAGTTCGTGTTGACTCAGCTGAAGATGTATGGGCATTAAAGTTCTTAAATTTCATAGTTGGTGCCAATCAATTTTTATTTGACAGATTGACACGTGAATTGCCCTTTTAAGTCTCTTTTTCATCTTTTGATTGCTCATAATAATTCTTTAATATTCCTAAAAGTAAGTTAGTTGATAACAGTGTTCCACATCAACCATCAATTGTAGCTAATGAGCTTATTTACTGTGTTTCTAATAAACCTTTTTTGTTAATCAAACTTTATGACCCAATAATGAAACACCTTGACCCTTTAATCTCAATTAAGAAGATGGTGGAGGTGTAAGAGTCACCACCATTTGATTCACTACTTGAACTTTTCATCAACTTAAAACTTTTGATCTACCAACTAGATTAGTTTGGCTTTGTTGCAGGACCCAAAATAGAAAAATAAGTGTCTCATGTCTAACAACTTAAACTTTAGCAATCACACAATAAAACATACTATCAGATTAAATGAAGGTTTTCAAGTTTCACTGCTATCTATTTATTAAAAATATTTTTCACGTGTTTGGGGAAAGAAAAAAAATCAAGCCTACAAGTTAGGACGCATGCTTGCAGGTTAAGCAAAAGAAATGTGTGTTCTTGTCCAGTTGTTTTCCTGTAAAGTACATATTTGTCCCCACTCGTAAACACCTATTGACACCTGCGCTTGTGCATATAAGGCATTACTACATGTCCATCCTAAGTTGCTTGTGATTGAATGCATATCCTCACACTAATCCACCTCAACCTTTACTTCTGCACATGGTAGATAGAGTTTCCTTGTTAACAAGTTCACTGATTCCTGCAAAGTAGAAAGAATTTATGAAATATTCTTTATGATTTGCATCCTCATTAGTTCATTTGGTTCATCAGAGTAGGTTTTGCTGAAGGTGTATGGATGGTGGGAGTTATTGATGAGATAAGAATGCCGGAAGGACAAAGTGATGCATCTCGGGGAACGACACCTCGAGGTTAGGGTGGGTGGGGTATGGGGGCCTCAGGGAATGGTGCCTCGAGGTTCGGGGGGTGGGGGGATGCCTCGGGGCACGGCGCCTCGAGGT
>JAJONR010008821.1:0-25359 GCA_029582245.1 Solanum etuberosum
TATATATATATATATATATATATATATATATATATATATACATATATGTGTGTATATATACATATATGTGTGTATATACACATATATGTGTGTGTATATACACACATATATGTGTGTATATATATATATATATGTGGGTATTATTATTGTTAATTTCACGTTCATTATATTTGCCTTAGTTGATTTTTATAATTTTTTTATGGCCAGAAAAAAAGAGAAAAAGAGGAAACAAAGATTTATATGGGCATCAACAGGTGAACTTGAGAGATGATGCAACACGTATCAACTCAGGAGATGCTACATTGAGTACTCCAATACAGACTTTTCTTTACCTTTGGGATTTTGAGCTCATACCCGAGGTACACAATGAAAATATTTCCTAGAAAAAATGTTATTGTATTAGTTATTAAACTAAATATTCATGAAAGTTATCTTTCTTAGGTTATTTATATAACTATTGAATTCTGGCTTTGTATTGTAATGTGCATTATATTTAAAATTTGGTTTTATCATTTCTAAGACTAACAATTTTGTTTAGAAAAACTTACAGTACTCTTTTTTTCCTAATATTATTGTTCATATTAGTAAGCTAAAAAATAATAAAATTTATTTAATATTGATTTAACTTCTTCCTCCTCCCTCTTTTCTTCTTCCTCTTCCTCCTCTTCTTCTTTAATAACACTTTATCAGCATATCATGATTTTTGATAATTCTAATATGATAGAGGGCTTCAGAAAAATCATTATAATTTTACTAGGAGAGATAAACTCATGATAGATAATGTTAAATTTTCTCCTAAGTTTCAGAGAAACTTGTTTATTTTTAATGATATTTGTGAAAATGATTATCATATCAAGACAATGGTTGAAATGAATCTCGAATATTTTTCGTATCTCCAAGAATGTCTATGGGAAAACATGTGTTATATATAAGTTCCCTTCTTTAATTTCTAGCTTGTATTTTACAAATATTAGTGTAATTAAGGCACATTCTATATTAAACCAAAAATTTACTAATCCCAATACTTCTGTACTTTGACATTATTGTGTGCGACATCCTAAATCTATAATGATGAGATGAATTATAAGAAAATTAATTGGACAGTCATAATGTGAAGATTCTTTTAAATGGTGTATTTTCTTGTTTGTTATCAAGACAAGTTAATTATGAGAATATCACCAACATAGGTTGTGATTGAGTTCCCTACGTTTTTATAACGTATACATGAGGATATTTGTGGACTTATTCATCCACCTAGTGGATCGTTTAAACATTTTATGATCCTAATAGGTGCTTCTTCTAGATGGTCTCATGTCTCGCTATTTTCATCTCACAATTTGGCCCTTGCAAAATTGTTGGGACAAATATGAAGATTATAGGCACAGTCTGGTATAAAGATCTAATTTATTTGCCTTGATAACGCTGTGTAGCTTTCATCCCATGTTTTTAAAGATTATTGCCTATTAATTAGATAAAAATTAAACATGTTGTAGCTCATCTACATACTCAAAATAAACTTGTTGAGTTATTAATTAAACATCAGTAGTTGATATCAAGACCATTATTTATGAAAACTAGATTGTTCATATTTATGTGGGGTCATGTGATTCTGCATGCCGCAACAATTGTTTGTCTTAGACCGAAAAATTATGATATGTTTTCTTTAAGTAACAATAATAATACTTATAAAAGTCATCTAACAAGCTAATTCTAGAGTTTCATTCAAAATTAACAGTACAAATACGTCGGAAATAGTTATAGGTCTGACCTAGCCTTCTAGATAGAAGTAGTAGCAACATACTTCATCATATTGTCTTGGTCTAGTCATGTTCTTTTAGAATATAAAATATTGATGCTCTAATATCTTGTGTATCACTTGATGACAAAATGTTGATGCTCCCCACTTTGTCTAGATAATTACCTTTTTAGAATAGATGTTTGATAAATTTAAATTTCATAAATATTGTTTTGGTTGCAGAATGAGATTATACCAAAAAAAAATTCATTACATGCATACACATACATTTGAACAGCGAAGGAAAAATTTAATATATTTTTCCCAGGTGGTTTAATAATCGATTATGTAAGTTTCCTTTTGAATACTATGCATGTTTTCTTGCCAACAAAATCGATTATCTATATTTTCTTTAATGAGATTGTAAATAAATAAATATTTAATAATTGTTAATAAAAAGGTCTACCATAATTTGTAGACAAACAAAAAGTTTTGATCTTTGGTAGAGGTGTACAAATTTGTTGTAAATGGGGAAGTTCCTGAAATAACGAAGAAATCAAGAGAAAATGATGAAACATCGCAGGTTAGATCCAAAAAAAATATATCAGAATAAATAATAAGATTGACTCTTTTATACATTATCATTAAAATGATTTAATTTGCAGGTGACATCGATAAGTAAACCACATGTGCGAGGGAAAAAATTGATCAAAAGTTATATAGTTGGAACATGTACTAAATCTTATAATGGGGTATACATTAAAAATCGAAGAGAAGCTAACTTCTTATCCGAACGTGACATTTCTTCCAACATTGATAAGCTAGTTCCTCTATATATTTGTATTATTATTCTTGTTGTTTACACTTTCATTGTCCTAGCCTTAGTTGATTTTTATAATTTTGTAAAATTTTCATGGCCAGAAAAAAAGAGAAAAAGAGAAAACGAAGATTTATATGGGCATCAACAGGTGAACTTGGGAGATGATGCAACACATGTCAACTCAGGAGATGTTGCATTAAGTACTCCCATACAGTCTTTTCTTTATCTTTGAGATTTTGAGCTCATGCCCGAGGCACATAATGAAACACTTTCCAAGAAAAATTGTTATTGTATTAGTTATTCAACTTAATATTTATGAAAGTTATCTTTCTTAGGTTTATGAAAACTATTGAATTCTGACTTTGTAATGTAATGTGCATTATACTTAAAGTTTGGGTTTTACCATTTCTCAGACTAACAATTATGTTTAGAAAAACTTATCAGTACTCTTTTTGTCCTAATATTATTATTTATATTAGTAACCTAAAATATAATATAATTTTTTTAAATGTTCATGGAACTTTTCCCCCTTTATTGAAAGACTCTAAAATGGATAAAATTGTCATTTTGTTATAAATATATCTAATGTCTATATTTTAGAACAAAATTAGGAATCCTAGTTATAGACAAAGAAAACTTTTCTTTATAAATAAAGGGATTTTCTTAATTCAAAATTCATCCTTCAATAAAAACTACTACTGCTTCTTCTTCTTCTTCTTTATTAACACATTATCAGCATGAGACTCTACCGTCTGAATATTTGAAGGCTAAGATATGAATATTTCTCAAAGCATGTAATCCAATTATAAAAACCATTGTTTGATTGATTCTGGTACAACAAACATTAGATTCAAAAATAAAAATATTTTGCTCATTTAATTATGGGCATGAGAAATATTACCATGATTTTTGGTAATATTAATATGATAGAGGGCTTCTGAAAAATTATTGTAATTCCTAGGAAAGATAAACTCATTAGAGATAATGTTATATTTTCTCCTAAGTTTTGGAGAAACTGATTGAGTTTTAATGATATTTGTTAAAATAATTATCATATCAAGACATTGGATGAAATGAATCATGAATATGTTTGTATCACAAAGAATGTCTATGGAAAAACATATGTTATATATAAGTTCCCTTCTTTAACTTCTAGCTTGTATTGTTTAAATATTAGAGCAATTGAGGCACATTCTATAGATTTAACAAAAAATTTACTAATCCCCATACTTTTGTACTTTGACATTATTGTGTGCGATATTCTGAATTTATAATGATGAGATGAATTATAAGAAAATCAATTAGACATTCATGACCTGAGGATTCTTTTAAATGGTGATTTTTTTTGTACTGCTTGTTATCAAGAGAAGTTAATTATTATAATATAACTAACAAAATTTGTGATTGAGTACCCTACATTCTTGTAACGTATAAAAGTAACACCCAGTTATTTGAAAGAACAAGAATTAGAAAGAAATCATTTTTAGAAATAATCAAATTTGGAAAGTTTGACAAAGTTAAGCTAAGTTTGAGTTTTTGAGTCAACTTCAAACTACCATAATTCCTATCTCAGGATGAGTTAGGTGTGCTACAAGATACCGTATAAAATATCCTTGAATTATATTTCCAACGCCACCGAGTTTGGCCATTTTTGAGTTTGTATGAGGGAGATATGTCCATTTGAAGTTGGGCTGTCTAAATAAGGAAAGTCTAAACCGGATTTTCGAAGGGTGTTTTAGTCATTTTCTTACCGAATTGTTTTATTTCGTATTTGGTAATTAAGTTAGGGTCTAATCAGAAATAGATCAGTTTACGCTTTTACCAAAACAAGTTAGGGTTTTGAGAGAAGAGAAAAGAAGAGGAGAAAAGAGGAGAAGGAGCAAGAATCGTCAAGATCTTCAAGAATCGCTTGTGGATTTCGTCAAGGGGTGATCCCTACGAGGTATGTGAGATCACATAGCGTTGGGTTAGTTCACCCACCCGCCAATCATGATTTATTTCAACATATTATCATTCTTGAGATTAGAGAAATTGATTTCTCTATGAATATTGTTGAATGTTTCGTTTGAATCTTGATTGATGAGTAGTTGAGAAATTTTTGAGTTTGATTCATGTAAGTTAGGTGTTGTTCAGAGTAGATTCTTACATATTTTGGTCATGTAGTCGAATCTAAGTGTTTGGGGAAAGAATCAAGTTGAACTAGAGGGTTTAGAGTTGAAAAACGAGCAAGAAAAGTCGGAGGTCACCTGGGAAGGGGCCTGAGGCGCCGCCCAAGCCAGTGCGCCTCAATAGAGGCCCTGAAGTTTGGAATCTGGGGCGCCGCGCCAGCTAGCGCGCCCCAACCCAATCCCAGAAGTTCAAGGGCTGGCGCCCCACGTCGCTCAGAGCACCAGGGACGCCAGTTCTTCCCATTCTTCCCCCATCTTTCCGTACTAGTTCCTTAGCAACGTACCTATGTATTCTAGTTGATTCCAACACTCTAAGGTATGTCTAAACATCATGAAATCATCCATAAACATGAAATCATGAACCTTGAATCCATAATTCAATTCAAGGAAAGTTAAGATCAAAGTCAAGAGAAGTAAGAGTCAAGTCAAGAGAAGTTCTTAGAGTTTTCCAAAAGTCTTTTCCAAGAGTCTTTTCCAAATGTTTTAACTTTGTTTTAAGACTTAAAGTTCAAGTTGAGTAAAGAGTAAAGAGTAAAAGTTGAAGTTCATTTTTTCAAAGAGTATATGGGGACTATGTATTCCCAAAGAGTTTTAAAACGTTTTCACATTTGAACAAGAAAAGTAAACCTTGATTTCCAAATAGCCTTTGAGCTAGTTTTCAGAAACTCCCACAGATGTATTTGTATTCTTACATACACAATTTGTTTGTATTTTTATATACAATTCAGTGTTTATATCGTATATTTGCATACACACAGAGTAATATTGTATTTCTGAATACACAAAGTTGACATCCATGTTTTAAAAGCTTTTCTTTATACTGCATTTACTTTTTTGCTTTATATTGAAATGAGTTCAGTTGAGTTGAGTTGAGCCAGGTAAGTTCTTCAGTTCCTTTCAAGCTTATGTCTTATTTTAGAATTCCCCTCACATACTTGTACATTCAATGTACTAATGCCATTTGGCCTGCATCTTTTTATGATGCAGACACAGGTAACCAGGATCAGCATCCAGTGCATCGTTGATTCTAGTTGAGCTCCAAACTTGTTGGTGAGCCTCCTTGCTTTGGAGGATCCCTTTTATTGCTTTTAGTAGTTTTAGATTCATTAGGATGTCGTGGGTGTTATCCCGACATCCATCTCAGTTCTTTAAAGGCTTCATAGACAGTCAGATGTTAGTTCTTGAGTTTTCTATTTCCTATTTTAATGGTTGAGACTTGAGTTGCCATTTTTGCTAAGTTTAATATTTCTTAAAGACATTTTCATGAGTTATTCTTTGAGACTATTTCTTGTGTTTAAGACCTCCGCTGAGTAAGTCAGCCAGGCCAAGGGTTCCCTTGGGGCCAACAATGGTTCTCGAGTGCCAGTCTCGCCCTGGGTGTAGGCTCGGGGCGTGACAAACTTATTATCAGAGAACAGAGTTCAAGAGTCCTAGGGAGTCTATGAAGCCGTGTCTGTAGAGTCCTTGTTATCTGTGTGAAGCGTGCCACATCTATAATTAGGAGGCTACAATATTTTAGGAATTATCTCACTTCTTTCATAATCATTTCGTGTGATAGAGTGTATCTCTACAAAAGTTTCTTCTAATTCATGCTTACACGTGTCGTTCATATTATACCTCCACGAAGAGTTGTCTGAGGTCGTCCGGCTAGAAGGAATGTTGAGGAACAAGGGGTACCTAATGCACCAGAAGTACAACTCCAACGAGAGGTCACCAATGATGAGTTCCCTGAAGCTATTTGGATGTTAAAGCAAGAGTGACCAATCAAATTGGACAACAGAGAGGAGTTCGACAGGAAGTGGCTGATACTTCGAGGGTCTGTGAGTTCTTAAGGATGAATCCTCAAAGCTTCACTGGTTCAAGCGTCACAGAGGATCCAGAAAACTTTTTTGAAGAGCTTCAGAAGGTCTTTGAGATTATGCATGTTGCTAATGCTGAGAGGGTGGAACTAGCTGCATACCAAATGAAGGATGTCGCTAGAATCTGGTTTGATAAGTGGAAAAAGAATAGAGCTGAGGGTGCACCACTTGTGAATTGGTCTTTGTTTGAGGAGGCTTTCATGGGGCGTTTCTTTCCCCGTTAGCTAAGAGAAGTGAAGGTACGAGAATTCCTTACTCTTAAGCAGGAATCTATGAATGTTCATGAGTACAGTCTGAAGTTCACACAACTTTCCCGCTATGCACCGGAGATGGTTGCTGACATGAGGAGCAGGATGAGTTTATTCGTTGCCGAGTTGTCTCATCTGTCAAGTATGGAAGGTAAGGTAGCTATGCTGATAGGGGATATGGACATAGCAAGGCTAATGATCCATGGGCAACAGGTTGTGGAGGACAAACTGAGGGATTGGGAAGAGTTTAAGAATAAGAGGGCTAAGACATCAGGGATTGAGTCCGGGCAGCAAAAGAGTAATGCGAACTGGTCTTCTTTCCAACCTAAGCGGAAGGGACCTGCTCCATCATCTACTAGTGCACCTGTAAAAAGGAACAAAGGTGAGTACAATCGTCAGAATTCTCAGAATTTCAAAGCTAGACCTGCACATTCTCAAGGTAGTGTTGCACAAGGAGGTAATGGGACTCCTGCATGTGCTAAGTGTGGTAGGAGCCACTCAGGGGTGTGTCGTGATGGCTCCACTGGTTGCTTTAAGTGTGGTCAGAACGGTCACTTTATGAGGGAATGCCCTAAGAACAGACAAGGAACAGGAAATGAGGGAAATAGAGCCTAATTTTCTTCAGTTGCTCCACTAGATAGAGCAGCACCTAGAGGAGCTACTTCAGGCGCAGGCAGAGGATCAAACCATCTTTATGCTATCACTAGTCGCCAAGAGCAAGAGGATTCACAAGATGTTGTCACTGGTGTGATCCAAGTCTTTAACTTTGATGTTTATGAGTTGCTTGATCCAGGAGCGAGTTTATCTTTTGTAACTCCTTATGTTGCTATGAATTTTGATGTTCTTCCTGAGCAACTTCTTGAGCCATTCAGTGTTTCTACACCTGTTGGTAAGTCGATTCTAGAAGAGAGAGTCTATCGTGATTATACAATTTCTGTCAATCACAAGAGCATCATGGCTGACTTAGTTGAGTTAGACATGGTAGATTTTGATGTCATTCTAGGTATGGACTGGCTTCATTCCTGCTATGCATCAATAGATTGTAGAACTCGAGTAGTCAAGTTCCAATTTCCCAGTTAACCAGTTATAGAGTGGAGGAGTAGTTCAGCAGTGCCTAACGGTCGTTTTATTTCGTACCTTAAGGCGAGGAAGTTAGTTTCCAAGGGGTGTGTCTATGACTTAGTCTGAGTTAATGACTTTAGTGTTGAGATACCTCTTATTTAGTCAGTTTCAGTTGTTAGTGAGTTTCCAGAAGTCTTTTCAGATGATCTTCCCGGAGTCCCTCCTGATAGAGAAATAGACTTATAGGATGGTACCAATAGAGTTGAAGGAGTTAAAAGAGTAGTTGAAAGATCACCAAGAGAAAGGTTTCATTCGACCAAATGTCTCACCTTGAGGCGCTCCGGTCTTATTTGTGAGAAAGAAAGATGGTTCTCTTAGAATGTGTATAGATTAAACGTCAGTTGAATAAGGTTACTATCAAGAATAAGTATCCTCTTCCAAGAATTGATGATCTTTTCGATCAGCTTCGGGGTGCCACTTGTTTTTTTAAGATAGACCTCAGATCAGGCTACCATCAGTTGAAAGTAAGGGAAGGTGATATTCCAAAGACAGCATTCAGGACCCGTTATGGTCATTATGAGTTTCTGGTTATGTCGTTCAGTTTAAATAATGTACCTGCAGCGTTCATGGACCTTATGAATAGAGTATTCAAGACTTATTTAGATATCTTTCCTATCGTCTTCATTGATGACATACTAATCTATTCGAGGAATGAAGAAGATCATGCTAGTCATCTCAGAGTAGTTCTCCAAACTCAAAAGGATAGATAGTTGTATGCTAAGTTCTCTAAGTGTGAGTTCTGGCTTGAGTATGTGGCTTTCCTAGGCCACACTGTTTTTGGTGATGGAATTAGAGTCGATACTCAGAAAATAGAGGCAGTGTAGAATTGGCCTAGACCCACATCTCCAACTGATATTAGGAGTTTTTTAGGGTTGGCTGGATATTATAGAAAGTTCATCGAGGGATTTTAATCTATTTCATCTCCTTTGACTAAGTCGACTCAGAAACCAGTGAAGTTTCAATGGTCTGAAGCTTGTGAGAAAAGATTTCAGGAATTGAAAATGAGTTTGACTACTGCCCCAGTATTGATCTTATCGGAGGGTACACAAGGCTTTGTTGTATATTGTGATGCGTCTAGAGTTGGTTTGGGTTGTGTGTTAATGCAGAATGGCAAAGTTATAGCTTATGCCTCCAGATAGCTTAAGGTTCACGAGAAGAACTACCAAACCCATGACTTAGAGTTTGATGCCGTAGTATTTGCTTTGAAAATATGGCGTCACTATCTTTATGGTGTTCATGTAGACGTGTTCACCGATCATAAGAGTCTTCAGAATGTGTTTAGTCAAAAAGAGCTTAATCTCAGACAGAGAAGGTGGTTAGAGTTACTCAAAGATTATGACATAAGTATTCTTTATCAGTCAGGTAAGGCTAATGTTGTTGTTGATCCTTTGAGTAGATTGTCTATGGGTAGTACCGCCCATTTTGAGGAAGATAAGAGAGAGTTAGAAAAATATGTGCATAGACTTACACGATTAGGAGTTCAACTAATGGATTCCACGGAAGGAGGAGTAGTGGTGATGAATGGGGCTGAATCATCATTAGTGTCAGAAGTAAAATAAGTAAAAGAGAAGCAAGACCAAGATCCTATTTGCTTGAATTAATGGCAAATGTTCATAAGCAAAAAGTATTGGCTTTTGAACAAGGGGGAGATGGCGTATTGAGGTATCAAGTTAGGTTGTGTGTACCAAGGGTGGATGAACTCCTTGAGAGGATCATGAAGGTAGCTCATAGCTCCAGATATTCTATCCATCCGGGTTCCACAAAGATGTATCGTGACTTGAGAGAAGTCTATTGGTGGAGTAGTATGAAGAAGGGCATTGCAGAATTTGTTGCTAAGTGTCCCAATTGCCAGCAAGTTAAAGTAGAGCACCAAAGGCCTGCTGGTATGGCTCAGAATATAGAACTTTCGGAATGGAAGTGGGAGATGATTAATATGTATTTCATCACAGGTTTACCAAGGTCTCACATGCAACATGATTCTATTTGGGTGATTGTTGATCGAATCACCAAATCAGCCCACTTTTTGCCAGTGAAGACTACCCATTCAGCAGAAGATTATGCTAAGTTGTTTATTCAAGAGGTAGTTAGACTCCATGGGGTGCCAGTCTCTATTATTTCAGACAGAGGTGCGCAATTTACTGCACAGTTTTGGAAGTCATTCCAAAAAGGCTTGGGTTCAAAGATGAATTTGAGTACTGCTTTTCATCCTCAGACAGATGGTTAAGCAGAGCGCACTATCCAGACCTTAGAGGATATGTTGAGAGCTTGCATGATTGATTTCAAGGGTAATTGGGATGATCACCTACCTCTTATTGAGTTCGTCTACAACAATGGTTACCACTCTAGCATCCAAATGGCTTCTTATGAAGCTCTTTATGGGAGAAGATGCAGATCTCCTATTGGATGGTTTGAAGTTGGTGAACCAGGATTGATAGGACCAGACTTAGTTCATCAAGCTATGGAGAGAGTAAAGGTTATTCAAGAGAGATTGAAGACAGTGCAAAGTCATCAAAAATCCTATACAGATGTTAGGAGAAGAGACTTAGAGTTCGAAGTAGATGATTGGGTTTACCTGAAAGCTTCACCCATGAAGGGTATTATGAGGTTTGGTAAGAAGGGAAGCTTAGTCCCCGGTATATTGGTCCTTACAGAATAGCCAAGAGGATTGGCAATGTAGCTTATGAGTTAGAGCTACCACAAGAGTTAGCAACGGTTCATTTGGTATTCCATATTTCAATGTTGATGAAGTGAATGGGAGATCTTTCACTTATCATACCAACTGAAGTTATTGGTATCAAGGATAACTTGTCTTATGAGGAGGTCCCTGTTCAGATTCTAGACTGCTAAGTTCGCAAGTTAAGAACAAAAAAGGTAGCATCAGTCAAAGTTCTGTGGAGAAATTAGTTTGGTGAGGAAGGTACTTAGGAGTCTTAGGAGGATATGAAGAAGAGATACCCACACCTGTTCGAATTCGGAGAAGTTCCAAATTAAGGTACTAATCCTTTTCTTGGCATTTATTTTAAGTTGGCATGTTGTATTTACGTTTTGCTTGTTGGGTGTTTTGAGCTAGATGTTAGATGTTACACCCTTAGCCTACTAAGAGTAATCTCATTCGACGATGAATATTACCAAGGGAGAGATATTGTAACACCCCGTTATTTGAATGAACAAGAATTAGAAAGAAATCAATTTTGGAAATAATCTAATTTGGAAAGTTTGACAAAGTTAAGCTAAGTTTGAGTTTTGGGTCAACTTCAAATGACCATATTCCTAGCTCCGGATGAGTTAGGTGTGCTATAAGATACCGTAGGAAATATCCTTGAATTATCTTTACAAATCCACCGAGTTTGGCCATTTTCGAGTTTGTATGAGGAAGATATGCCAATTTGAAATTGGGCTGTCTATATAAGGAAAGTCTAAATCGAATTTTGGAAGGGAGTTTTAGTCTTTTCCTTACCTAATTATTTTATTTCGTTTTTGATAATTAAGTTAGGGTCTAATCAGAATTAGATCAGTTTACGCTTTTACCAAAACAAGTTAGGGTTTTGAGAGAAGAGAGAAGAAGAGGAGAAGGAGTAAGAATCGTCAAGATCTTCAAGAATAGCTTGTGGATTTCGTCAAGGGGTGATCCCTACGAGATATGTGAGAACACATAGCGTTGGGTTAGTTCACCCACGCGCCAATCATGATTTATTTTAGTGTATTGTCATTCTTGAGATTAGAGAAATTGAGTTCTTGATGAATATTGTTGAAAGTTTCCTTTGAATCTTGATTGATGAGTAGTTGAGAAGTTCTTGAGTTTGATTCATGGAATTTAGTTGTTGTTCGGAGTAGATTATTACATATTTTTGTAATGTAGTCGAATCTAAGTGTTTGGGGAAAGAACCAAGTTGAGCTAGAGGGTTTAGAGTTGAAAAACGAGTAAGAAAAATCGGAGGTCACCTAGGCAGGCGCCTGGGGCGCCGCCCCAGCTAGTGCACCTCAACAGAGGCCCTGAAGTTTGGGCTCTGGAGTGCCGCGCCAGCCAGCACGCCCCAACCCTGTCCCAGAAGTTCAAGGGCTGGCGCCCCACGTCGCTCAGAGCGCCAGGGACGCCAGTTGTTCCCATTCTTCCCCCATCTTTCCGTACTAGTTCCTTTGCAACGTACCTATGTTTTCTAGTTGATTCCAACACTCTAAGGTACGTCTAAACAACATGAAATCATCCATAAACATGAGATCATGAACCTTGAATCCATAATTCAATTCAAGGAAAGTTAAGATCAAAGTCAAGAGAAGTAAGAGTCAAGTCAAGAGAAGTTCTTAGAGTTTTCCAAAAGTCTTTTCCATATGTTTTAACTTTGTTTTAAGACTTAAAGTAAAAGTTGAGTAAAGAGTAAAGAGTAAAAGTTGAAGTTCATTTCCTCAAAGAGTATCTGGGGACTATGTATTCCCAAAGAGTTCTAAAACGTTTTCACATTTGAACAAGAAAAGGAAACCTTGACTTCCAAAGAGCCTTTGAGCTAGTTTTCAGAAAAGAGTAAACGCTTTCACAATTAAGCAAGAGAGGAAACTTTGATTTTCAAGATAGCCCTTGAGCTAAGTTTTTGAGAAATTATCTCAAATAACAGAAAGAAGTATGTTTTTTAAACATAAGAGCTAGTATCATATTTTCGGAGTAGTATTGATCACCGATATGGGGGAGAGTTCAGACAACTCCCAGCCCCCATAAACCATGTAGCCATCATGGGTAGAAAAGGGTCATACTTTTTAGATGATTCCATAGTGCTTTTTAGCATAGACTAGTTGATCCACTTAGTAGTCAGGTTTTATACCCTCGGCAAGGTATAGGACGGCCCTGGCAGCGTGAGGCAAAACGTTGTATCATCACAATAGCTTTTACGTGATGGTTGTCAGTTAGAGAAACTCCCATAGAAGTATTTGTATTCTTACATTAACAATTTGTTTGTATTTTTATATACAATTTAGAGTTTATATCGTATCTTTGCATACACACAGAGTAATATTGTATTTCTAAATACACAAAGTTGACATCCATGTTTTAAAAGCTTTTCTTTGTACTGCATTTACTTTATTCCTTTATAGTTGAGCCAGGTAAGTTCTTCAGTTCCTTTCAAGCTTATGTCTTGTTTTAGAATTCCCTTCACATCCATGTTTTATAAAGCTCAAAATGGGGAAAAATGGCTAAAATGGAGGGTCTTTCTTTTGCGAACTAGACTTCTCTTATGAGACCATCGCTAAAGTGAACTCTTATACATTTAAGCCAACCCGATGAGAGCCTGGCCTTTTTTTATAATAATCACACCTTCGCTAAAGCGAGTCGCTTAAGCGGAAGTCCGATAACAAAAGCGAAGGGTAGAGAACTTAGGCACCAGAAAATCAGCCAACACTAGAAACATCTAAAGGAATTTCGGGATTTGTTTAGAACCCCGTACACAAAAACCATATATGAAAACTCACTATACTAAATTTTCCGACCACAATAGAACCATCGAAACATGAATATGAGGTCTATTTTACTCGAAACTCGTTAAAGTCGTAAGAAATGAACATTAACACCTAAAAAAGAAAAAATAAATATCGGGTCCTCTAAAAATTAATCCCCCAAATTCAACGGAACTTTCAGAATTCTTATCTGAGCATCTGAACCCCGACTGTTGACCAAAGTGAACCCGAAGGCTAAAATTCCACAAATTTCCAACTTAGGACCTCAAATCTTCAAAAAGACTCTGAATATAAAATTGAAAACTCTCTTAGACCAATTTCCACATTCTTGAACTGATAGAATCGACGGAATTCCATTCTCACACTCGAAACTCCAAAAGACTCTGAAACTACTTTTCAGCGACTTAAGCCTTTCAAAATCAAAATATATACAAATTCTCAACTTTTTACTCAAATTTTAAAATAAACTTTCAAAACTCAATCAAAATAACTCGGGGTCAATATTAAGAGTGGTAAATGGTAATTTTAAAAAAAATTACTATGACCAACCAGGTCCTTACATTATCCAACACTAAAAACCATGTTTTTCCTTGAACATTAAGAAAAGAAAGTACCTAAAGGTTTGAAAAGCTGAGAATATCTTGCACACGTGTTGGACTCCATCTCCCAAGTTGCCTAACCAACTGAATAATGCTTGCACTGCACCTTCACTGAAGCAATCTCCTTAGATCTTAGATTTCGGACCTGCCTATCAAAAATGGCTATAGGCTCCTCCTCCAAAGATAAGTTTGGACCCAACTCAACTGAATCAAGAGAAATTACATAGGACTCATCCGACACGTACTTCCAAAGAATGAAGACATGAAACATATGATGTATAGCTGACAAGCTAGGAGGCAAGGCCACTTATAGACCACCTCTACCACTAGACTCAAAATTAGAAAAGGTCAAATGAATCTAGGGCTAAGCTTGCCTTTCTTTTTGAACCTCATCACACCCTTCATGGGTGATACTTAGAGCCATACATGATCACCCTCTATAAACAATAAGGCTCGAACTCTCCAGTATGCATAACTCTTCTATCGACTCTGGGCCGTCAACAATCTATCCTGAATCATATGGACTTGCTCCATAACATCTCTAAGAAAGTCTGTCTCCAAAGAGTCCATCTCAGCCAAATCAAACCAATTGATAGAAGATCTACACCGTTTGCCATACAACCTCTCAAATAGGGCAATCTGAATAATGCAATGATAATTATTATTGTAGGTATACTCTGCTAAAGGTAAATGTTGATCCCATCTAGCACCAAAATCAATCACACAAGCTCGGAGCATATTCTCCAACACCTGAATCGTCTGCTCACATTGACCATCTGTCTGAGAATGGAAAGTTGTACTCATATCTAACAAAATACCCAAGCCATGTTGTAAAGCCTTCCATAAATTGGAGGAGAACAATGAACCTGGATTGAAAACAATAGAAACAGGTACTCCATGCAGTCACACAACTTGACTAATATAAAGTTGGGCTAACTTCTTTGTCGTATACTTCACCCGAATCGAATTAAAGTGGGAAGACTTGCTCAAACTTTCAACAACAACAAAAATATAATCATAACCACCCATAGTGGTAAGTAGACCGACAACAAGATCCATAGTGATTTTCTCCAACTTCAAAGTAGTAATAGGCATCCTTGAGATATACCTTCGAGCTGCTGGTGCTGACACTTGACCCGTTGGCATGTCAAACACCTAAAAACAAAATCAACAATATCCCTCTTCATACCGCACTATAAGTAATTCTAGCTGAGGTCTAGATAAATCTTCTCCTCTCTCGAATGAATAAAATATCGAGAACAATAGGCCTTCTTCAGACGCAATATAATCAACTCAGTCGTCGTGGGCACAAACATATTACCTCTGATCCTCTAGCCATCATCAAAATCAAGGACAACCTCCTTGGTTTCCCTTCTCAACACTGTCTCACATAACACACAACTTCTCATCATCAAACAAGTGCTCACAAATCTTCTCAACCAAGGAAGAACGACCTCTATAAAAATAATCAAACCCCACACTCCTCTGAAATCTTCAATTGGACAAGACCATTGGCTCACCTCTGAACATCTCTAGCCAATGCCCTTTCTTCAAAACTGATAGCGGCAAGACTCACCATAATAGAAATATTCCTACTCAAAGCATCAGCGACCACATTAGCCTTCCCAAAGTGAGACAAGATAGTAATATCGTAGTCCTTCAATAGCTCAAGCCATCTATTTTTCCTCAAGTTCAGATCCCTCTGACTGATGATGTACTGAAGACTATAATGGGGGGTGAAGACCTCACAATAATACCACATACAAATAATGCCTCCATAGCTTAAGCACAAACAATACAGCTGGCAACTCTAAATCGTGGGTAAGGTAGTTCATCTCATTGGTCTTCAACTATCTAGAAGCATAGGCGAGCACTTTCCCCTTTTGTATCAGAACACCACCCAATCCGAATTAAGAAGCATTATAATAAGTGGTGAAGTCTACACCCTCCTCGGATAAATTCAAAACATGAGTTGAAGTCAACAAGGTCTTGAGCTTTTGAAAGCTCTCCTCACACTCATTCCATTGAAAGCTCACACTCTGTTGAGTCAACCTGGTCAAGGGAGATGCAATAGTGGAGAAGCTCTGAACAAAACACATGTAATGTCTTGGAAGTCCCACAAAACTCAGAATGTTGGTGACTGAAGTAGGCATAGTCCAACCTCTAATAACGTTAATCTTGGTTGGATCCACTCGAATACCCTCATTGGACACTATGTGTCCCAAAAATGGAACTAAATCAAGCCAAAACTCAAACTTCGAGAACTTGGCATATATGTTCTCTTCCCTCAATCTCTAGAGAAGAATTCTCAAATGTCGATCTTGATCCTCCTCTATCTTGGAGTACACCAAGATGTCATCAATGAATACTATCACAAAAGAACACAGATAAGGTTGGAACACCCCGTTCATCAACTCCATAAACGTAGCAGGGGCATTAGTCAAACCAAACGATATCACAAGAAACTCATAGTGCCTAGAACGAGTCCTGAAAGATATTTTAGGGATATCCAATTCCCTAATCTTTAGCTGATGGTAGTCAGACCTCAAATCAATCTTTAAAAACAAAGATGCCCCCTAAAGCTGATCAAATAAGTCATTAATACGATGAAGATGATACTTAGTTTTCACTGTCACCTTGTTCAACTACTGGTAGTCAATACACATCCGCATGGTACAATCCTTCTTCCTCACAAATAAAACAAGAACACCCCATGAAGAAACCCTAAGGCAAACAATTCCCTTACTCAACAAGTCCTATATTGATTTATCTATTCTTTCAACTCAACTGGAGCCATACGATAAGGAGAAATAAAAATAGGCTTGGTACATGTCTTTAAGTCAATAACAAAATTAATATCCCTGTCTGGAGGAACACCTGGAAGATTAGTAGGAAAAATATCTGAAAACTCTCGAACCAATGGTACATAATCAATGTGTGGTGGCTCATCATTAATATCCCGAATGAAATCAAAATAGGACAAACATCTTCCATAAACCAATGTTTGTGCTCGAATGAAGGAGATAACCTTGCTAGGATAAGAACCACTAGCACCCGTCCACTCAACTCTCGAGACACCCCGCATCGCTTAGGTCAGAGTCTTAGCATAACAATCGAGAATAGAATGACCAGAGGAGAGCCAATCCATACCCAAGATAATATAAAAGTCTACCATCCCTAGAATGATTAAGTCTACCCAAGTATCATACCCTGCCAAACAAACAAGACAAGATCAATACACTGGATCCACCACTAAGGACTCACCCACTGGTGTGTAGAAACATGAATAAGTAGACACATCCAAGAAAGTAGACCCCGGATCAAACAATACCCAAGCAGGTCCATGGCAAAATAGGACGATACCTATAATCATAGAATCATAAGTCGCGGCCTCAAGACTCCACAGAAAACCATAACAATATCCCTCTCAGCCACCTGTAGTAAGAGTAGAACCCCGACCTCTACTCTATGAAGCTATAAGACCCCTACCAAAAGTCGTACCGCCTATATCAAAGTGATCACTGCCTAAACCCCTTGCCAAAGGCCCTGAATCGCTAACTGGACAAGCTGAATAAGTATGTGGGGTCCTAAGTGAGTCTGTAGAGGACACTACCGAATCATATGACCTAGATCCTTATATCCAAAACCAGACCTTGGTATGGATGACTGCTGCTGCAAACCAGATGAGTTACCATGGCCACCTCCTCCACAACTATAGGATCCTTGGGTTGTCATCCCACCCTCAACTACTAGGATCCGTTTTTGGAATATCATCTTCCTTCACCCTTAATTGGTGATAACCCGACCTAAGGTCAATCTTATAGAAGTAACTCACTCCTTGGAGTTCGATAAAACAAGTCATCTATTCTTGGAAGAGGATACTTATTCTTAATGGTCACCTTATTCAATTGCCGATAGTCAATACACATACGAAGTGAACCATCTTTCTTCTTAACAAACAAAACTAGAGCACCCCATGGAGAGATACTCGGTCGGATGAAACCCTTATCCAACAAATCTTTTAATTGTTCCTTTAATTCCTTAAGTTCTGCCAGAGCCATTCTATAAGGAGGAATAGAAATAGGCTGTGTATCTGGGAGAAGGTCAATACCAATATCTATTTCCCTTTCGGGAGGAATACCAGGTAAATCATCTGGGAACACTTTCGGATACTCATTAACAATGGGGACGGAGTCAAGAATAGGGGTTTCGGAATCCATATCCCTCACCCTAACTAGATGGTACATGCAACCCTTAGAAATCATCTTTCTAGCTTTAAGACAAGAAATAAACCGACCTTTCGGCATAGAATTTCCCCCCTTTCACTCTAGGACAGACTCATTTGGAAATAGAAATGCGACTACACGGGTTCTACAATCAATAGAGGTGGAACAAGGGTGCAGCCAATCCATACCCAGAATAATATCAAAATCTAGTATATCAAGCTCTACCAAATCAACAAGAGTAATTCTATGGGATAAGGAAACAGGATACTTTCTATAGACCGTCTTAGCCACAATAAAATCACCAACAGGAGTAGAGATAGAAAAAGGATCCAACAACACATCAGGGAGCACATCAAATCTCATAGCCATAAATGGTGTCACAAAAGACAAGGTAGCACCGTGATCAGGTAAAGCATATACATCAAGTTGAAAGACTTTCAAAATACTGGTAACCATATCTGGAGAACCCTCTTGTTGACTACGAGTCTGAAGTTCATAGAACCTATTTTTCTTAGGAGCACTAGTACCCGAACCCCTTGAACCGGATGGATGATAGGGTTGAGCCCTACGACGATTATCTCCCTCATTCTTAGCAACTGAAGGACAATTCCTTATCTTGTGATCCATCTTACCACAACCAAAACAAGCATTGGAACCCACTAGACATTTACCTTCATGCTTTCTTCCACACTTAGAACAATTAGGCAAAGAAGACCCATTACCACCTCCTTGAGGTTTAGGGTTAGACACCCTCTCCTTGTTGAACTTAGGAGCGTTAGAGGAACCTTGCCCGAAAAACCGTTGTCGATACCTAGGACGACCATGTCCATCGGACCTAGCATGAGAGAAATTACCATCACCGGTTCTAGACCTCTTGGTCTCCCTAGACCTTTCCTTAAGTTTCTCCTCTTTAATCTGTTGGGCATGAACCATGAGACGAGAAATGTCCATGTTATGAAAAAACTTGCTCATCCTTTCCCTAGAGTCGGCAACTGTAGAAGGAACATATTTTTACAATTGAGTGAACCTCAAAGCATATTCTTTCACACTCATGTGTCCTTGTTGGAGGTTAATAAACTCAAGCACTATTTCCTCTCTCATCTCAAAAGTAGATAACCTATCAAGAAAAGTAGACTTGAACCTTTCCTATTCTAGGGGACCCGCATCTACCGATATTTCTTCCTTCCATTGGTTGAGCCAAATTTGAGCAACGCCCTTAAGTTGATAAGCGGCAAATTCTGCCTTTTCCATCGAAGTCACTACCATGATAGTCAAGATCTTGTAAACCTCATCGATGAACTATTGAGGATCTTCCTCAACCTTAGAACCATAGAATTCTTGAGTATTCATCCTAGTGAAGTCCATAGCTCTATATGCCGCCGTACCAACATTTGGGTTCATGGGGTTCACAACTTCCCTATTGGCTTGGGTCGTCACGCATTGAGCCAACACTTGAAAAGCAGTCCTAAACTCCGCATTACTCACTTGCTCCTTGATTAACATTTTCTCCCTCGGACCTTCTAGTAAAAGCTCTTCGAGTAGTCATATCCTGTAAAGCATCGGGTGAGGATTAGGAGAGAGACTTTATAGAGTTACACTCTATCGCACGACTTAGAGTGAAGAAAGAAGTTAAGTTTCCTAAACATCTTGTAGCCTCTTATTCATAAATGTGGCGCTCTTCACACTTATGAACAAGACTCTACTAGACGTGATTTTGAGACATCCTAGAACCTTTCTAAACCTTGTGCTCTGATTACCAAGTTGTCAGGACCCAGGGGTACACCCTAGACGTAACACGGCATACAAGACCCCGAGAGGCCTCATATAACACACTTAGATTTCATAGTCCAGATAATAGAAAATTGGTAAAATTTAAAATATTTTCAACAACATCAAAGTCATTGTAAAACGAAGCGGAATTCTTATACAATTATCTCAAAACCATCTAATACAATATATTCCTTGGGAAACAACCCATACGACAATGTTCAAAACTAAAATCAAAAGAACATAAGGAAATGGTGGCCAAATCCACAAATTCTATGATGACTCACCAATCTTCAAATCTTGCCTCTACTAAGATCGCCATGGGTCAGGGATGAGAGTCGGGAACGCCGGACCCTACATTTGGATAAGAAATGTAGGCAAGAGTATGTGTTAGTACAAGAATGTACTAAAATGATAGCTTGAATAAATATCAACATAAACATAAGAGTTAGACAATATAAGTCATAAGCATAATAAATGCACTGATAGATCATTTCGACATATAAGGAATACTTCTTAATGTAACCTCAAAGCGTACTTAGCAAAGACATGAGTAATCCCCCTCTAGTCTTACTCATCATAGAAGGAAACCTTGGGCCATCATCCAAGCTCATCACCTATCATTCTTACCTTTAGCTTATCTTTTATAGACATGGGGAATCATCTCTTACCTTCCTATAAAGGCTCAAGGGTAACCACCTCTTTCTTTATATAAAGAATCATGGGTACTCGCATCCACGTCCATCTTATGGGTTCATGGGTAATCGCCTCCATGCCCAACATCATATGACACGGGTACTCTCTTCCATATCATTTCATAAGGAATCATGGATAATCTCCTCCATGTCCAATCATCATTATCGAAACGTGGCGAGTCACCTCTTATTCAACATCAAGGAATAAGGGTAGTCACCTCGTATTCAATTCTAAAGAATTTGGGTAATAGCATCATATCCTTCTCATTTGGAGGTTAAGGGTAATCGCCTCTAGCCTCATCAATTTCTTAGTCTTTATTCTAGATTCATTTTAGGTGAGCAATCCTATCAACCTAGAATCATTCAATGTGACAAAGTCTTTCACATTCATACATAAGCAATTCATGTGCGAACTATCCCTTCCACAACAATTACATCAATAATCAACAATTCATAACATAAGCTTTACTCTCAAAGCACTACATCTTATAATCATCATATATGCTTCATTCTCAAGCAATTCATATCATAATCATCACATATGCTTTAGTCTCAAATCAATTCGAATGTATCTCATCAATCCTATCAGGATACATCTAAACCCATAAATTCTCCTTTCATAGCATAAAACTCATTTACATCAATTTCATCTTTATAAACATGGATTAGGAATGTTTACATCTAAATTCATCCTAAAAACATGTAATCCTATAAATTCATGGATAAACAATCATAACCCAATGATTTGGATCAACATTCATCAATACCCACAACATTAGAAGAGAACCCTAACTTAAATTAGGGAATTCCTACTTTTCAATTGGTGAATCCTAGGGACTCCATGGATAGAAGGATTCCATGGATGAAAAGTCATCATACCTTACTATAAAAGCCCACATTTGCTTGGAGAAAGGAGACTTGACCTTGATCCTAGCTTCCACTCTTCTTCTTCTTCTTCAATTTCTAGAGAGATAATATTTGGAGAGGAAAAGCCAATTTTTTTTGGTGAGTATGAGAAAATGACTCGAATGGGTGAGTTTTGGGGTTTAAATCACTTAAATAGGGGTCCTAGGCTTGGGCAAAACGACATAGTATAGAGATAAAATAATTAGGAAAAGACCCAACCACCCCTAGCATTCACTGCCGAATTCCTGACCCATGGACCCTGGTTGACGGACCATGGTCTGACCGATGGTTCGTCCTGGTGGTCCGTCGCTAAGTTTTGAGAATTTGATATTTTGATATCTGGACCACCGACCCCCAACCACGGAACGTGGTCTGAGCAACGGTCTGTTGGTCCGGCCGTGGTTCCTGCTTATTACTCACTGTTTTGGGTGGCCAATCTATGGACCCACCTACGGTCCATGGTCCAACCCACGGGCCGTGGTTGGCCTTCATGGATGGCACTTTAAAGTCCTTAAACTTGCTATATTTCCCTATTTTGAATCTAAGGTGTTACATCCTTCTCCAACAATTCTATTCTTTCCAACTCAAATTCCTTCATAAAATTATGAATCACTAATGAAATTTATAATTCTAGGCCATAGATATTTCAAGAAACTAATTCAAGAATCTTTTGTTGATTGTTCTCATTCAAGCTAGCGTTTCAAGTCTTCTAATCAAGTTATTCTTCAAGATTCTTCAAGAACCTTGTTCTTTCAGGTACTTAAGGCTATCATTATTTTGGGAAGTTTGTCCTCACACCCGTCATCTACTTTCAAATCAGTAAAATAGTAATCTAGGGTTCTATCCCTACATTTTAGTATTCTTGAGATGAGTTGATTTTGAGTTCTTGAGTTCCTGATTCTTTTTGAAATTCTATTCCTAATTATTGAATTTCCATATGTTATGCATTAAGATTCTTTAGTTGATTCGTTCATGTTTATATTTCAGCATCAACCTTATGAATTGAGTATTCTTGAGATGAGTAGTATCGTTGAGTTCTGAGTTCTTGAGTTCTGAGTATTGAGATTTTTACATTTTTATTGAGATCCTTGAGTTGATTTGTTCATGTCTACATTTGAGCATGAGACCTATTTTGATTTATAAATTGTGAGAATCTTTTAAACCCAACATTTTTGTTTTAAATTGAGTTTTTGAGAAAGTAAAGAGAAGTTTGAGAAAGAGTTTTAACCAATATTTGATCAAGAATATAAGGGAACTAAGTGTTTCCAAAATGTTTCATTTTTACATGAAGAAAGAGAGTATTATTTTGAGAAAAGTAAAAGAGTTTTCAGAAAGATTTAGTATAGAGTAGTTACCTCATTTAAGAGGATAGTTGGAGCAATTATCTCAAACCAGAGAAAGAGTATGTTTTATACATTTGAGCATGAATATATATATTATTAGGAGTAGTATTGAGCACTGATATGGGGATGAGTTCATACAACTCAAAATCCTCATAAACCATGTCTTGCCAACATGGGTATAAGATCATACTTTTAGATGAATCATTTTTAATTAATGGATCCACTTAGTTGAGGTGTCCTATATCCCGACACAATACAGGAAAGTTCTAGCAGCGTGGGCGAGATGTTGTATCATCACGTAGCTCATAGTGATGGTTGTTGGTTAGAGAATCTCCCAAATAGAGTTAAAAGTGTATATTTTAATTATATCACTTGACATGTTGAGTTTAGAGATGAGTAAGTATTTTTGTAAAGTTATAATAATTTCGCTCCTTTATTTCTTTACATTCAGTTTATATATATCTATATCTATTGCAATCCTTTCATTCAGTTATTTGATATAAATCTATATTACATACTCATAAATTCAATGTACTAATATCATTCGACCTGCATTTTTTAATGATGTAGATGTTGTTCTTAAAATCCTCAATAAGAGTCTGTTGAGATAACTTCATCCGATCTTCAGCATTTGAGTAAGACCTCCTATCTTTTGGAGGACTCCAGGTTTTATGAGTTGTTAGTAGTAGTTCTTTTGAAGGGTGGTGGGTCTTGTCCCAACACTTATCTTTATATAGTAGAGGCTTCATAGATAGACGATTTTGGAGAATCTTTCAGTTTCAGATATTTTATGTAAAATGTATGTGTGATACTCAGCATATTTGGAGAGTTTTAAGATTTATTACGCTGTTGATTTAGCATTTCTTTCAGTTTGATGTTTTTGTATGCCTTAGTTAGCCATTCACCTTTAGTCAGCCCGGATGAGAATTCGCTTGGGGGTTAGCAATGGTTCTCGAGTGTCAGCCACGTCTATGGTGTAGGCTCAGGTCATGAAAGTATATAAGGTTTTGATGATCATAGGAGTTACGATTGTGGAAAAGGTGGAATTGACTGCTTATCAACTTAAGGGTATTGCTCAAGTTTGGTTCAACCAATTGAAGGAAGAGAGGACAATTGATGTGGGTCGTCTTGATTAGGAAAATTTTAAGGGTTCTTTCCTTGATAGGTTTTTTTCCCCTAAGATGAGGGAGGCAAAGGTACTTGAATTCATTAACCTTCCTCAAGAAAATATGAGTACGAAAGAGTATGCCTTGAAGTTTACATAATTATCTAGGTATGCTTCTACTATGATTGTCAATCCTAGGGCAAAGATGAGCAAGTTTTTTCGTGTGTATCCAAAATGGAATCAAGGAATGTCATACCGCTATGCTCATTAAGGAAATTGACATTTATCATTTAATGATTTATGATAAACATATCGAAGAGAAGAAACTTAGGATAAAGTCTAGGAGGCAAAGAGGGCAAACACCAATGATGATGACTTTTCACATTCAAGGTCCGATGGACATGGTCATTCTAAATTCTTACAAAGGTTTTCCGTTCAAGGTTCCTCCAATGCTCTGACTCCTAAGTTAAAAAAGGAAATTGTGCCTAACCCTAATCCTCAAGGAGGAAATGGTGGTGGAAATGGTTTTTCAGTTCCCCATTACCAAAAGTGTGGCAAGAGTAATCCAGGAAAATGCTTGATATGTACGAATAATTGCTTTGGTTGTGGAACGAGTAGTCACCGCTTGAGGGATTGTCCATCTAGACTTGACAGGGGGAAATATGGTAGGAAAGCTCAATCTAGTGGTTAGGGTTCAAGCGCTCCAAAGCAAAACCGATTCTATGCACTTCAAACTGGTCATGAGCAAGAGAGTTCTCTGGATGTTGTTACCGATATGTTGAAAGTCTTTCTCCTCGATGTTTATGCTTTTCTTGATCTCAGTTCTAACTTGTTTTTGTGATGACATATATGGAGATGAGGTTTGATATTCTTCCAAACTTGTTGTTAGATCCTTTTTTCTTTCTTTACTCCTATTGGTGAACCTATTATGGCTAAGACAGGGGGAAATATGGTAGGAAAGCTCAATCTAGTGGTTAGGGTTCAAGCGCTCCAAAGCAAAACCGATTCTATGCACTTCAAACTGGTCATGAGCAAGAGAGTTCTCTGGATGTTGTTACCGATATGTTGAAAGTCTTTCTCCTCGATGTTTATGCTTTTCTTGATCTCAGTTCTAACTTGTTTTTGTGATGACATATATGGAGATGAGGTTTGATATTCTTCCAAACTTGTTGTTAGATCCTTTTTTCTTTCTTTACTCCTATTGGTGAACCTATTATGGCTAAGACAGGGGGAAATATGGTAGGAAAGCTCAATCTAGTGGTTAGGGTTCAAGCGCTCCAAAGCAAAACCGATTCTATGCACTTCAAACTGGTCATGAGCA